>NQII01005065.1:16726-41197 GCA_002778355.1 Clitarchus hookeri | reverse complement strand
TCCCCCCCGTGACTGTCCGGCTATGAAGTCGGCAGACAAGGAAAACACATTACGTTGACCATCAGACGCTTACGAGACCTGCATT
The DNA here is from genome assembly GCA_002778355.1 of Clitarchus hookeri. Classification (NCBI taxonomy): domain Eukaryota; kingdom Metazoa; phylum Arthropoda; class Insecta; order Phasmatodea; family Phasmatidae; genus Clitarchus; species Clitarchus hookeri. Next base: position 41,112 of record NQII01005065.1, on the reverse strand, counting down.
TCCCATTGTTACGTACGTTACATCCTCATGACAGCTGAGCAGTGACAGGAGTCCTTGTTCCAACTTTGACCTGTTTCACTTCCTACGCAACTGTCGAAAACCACCAGTTAGTTGCACTACTGTCAGAACGGTGTTCACCCAAATAATTCATTTGATATGTTAGTATAGTNACCCCCCCCCCCCTTCTAAAAGTGCAGGTTTGTTCGAATAAGAAACGCAAACGAACTGAACTTCATTGTCTGAGCACGTGGCTTTGACAGTTGCTATGCCAACTCTTGAGAGAATTTTGGAAGAAAAAAAAATAGGGGGGGGGGGGCATGCGAAGAAGACGAAAATCGGCCGACTTCTCTTTAGTAGTTGATGTTATACAAATGAAAGGAAGCAGAAATCGTTTTCAAATGTCTACTAACGAAACGTGGCACACGGCTTGGACTCTACGTAAATGCCGATTGTAAACAAATGGGGACATTCAGCTGCTACGTATAGCTGCAAACATAGATGCAGTTCTGTGCTGATCACACCATAGACTGTAGATGGAGTGGACAGATTTGTCGTCTTCTGCGCTTGTACCCAACATTGACCTACCCAACACCAAGTAAACTGTCAAAGTCACGTCGTCAACAGTGATGAATGTGTTTGTTTATGTCTTAATTTTCAAAAGAGAAGCAGTTAAGACACTTTCACCAATTTTAATTTAATACAGTTACATAGAATGCTGGTTATGGAGGAAGAATATGAACATTTCAAAGCACTTGTTTACTAAGCGGTGTTCTAACCTCAAATCCTATCCACGACTTTCATGATAGTCGTATAGGCAGAAAATCTCTTCAATGTTGAGACATGGATATCGGTTTTGCGTAGCTAGCGTGATAATTCAACACCTTATTCAGTCTGCAAATTAAACCGCTACAGTAGTATTTTTAATTGGGAGGTTTGATTTTTTATGTTGTAGGCGGGTGTTTTTGTGACATTGAAACTCAATATGTTCATGAATCCACCAAGAACCAAAATTACTATCAGAATATAATAATAATAATAATAATAATAATAATAATGGCAACAGTAATTTTTTGGTAACAATGAAAAATTTTTTGCCATGCTTAATACTTGTTATTTAACTCTACTGTGAAATAGCCCACTTAGAGTAAAATTTACCCTATTAAATGAACAACTGGTAGTTATTTTTTTATTTATAAAGCAATTTTTATGCATGGAATCGAATTTGTTGCCTGCCTCCAGTGACGTGATAATTTTTCATTTTTCTCAGTGCACACTCGCGACAAGCATGCGCTCTCTACGTTGTGTGGTAACTCACAAAACCTCACAAACACAACCAACATTTAATAAACATCATTATTTACTCAGCGGTCACATCATTCTTCAAGACTGGCATTTACCGGCAGAGAATCTTCTTATTGTGAAATTAATTCACGAATGCAACCATATAGGCATGACATCGTATTTGCTTTTGTTAATATTTTTAAAGCTCGCTTCTGAACGTGGATACTGCACCACTTGTTTNTAATTCACGAATGCAACCATATAGGCATGACATCGTATTTGCTTTTGTTAATATTTTTAAAGCTCGCTTCTGAACGTAACGTGGATACTGCACCAGTTGTTCGCTAGAAACACCTACTGCCATTCTCTGATTAGCCACTGATAGAACTTTTACTTACGTTTTAAATAAAGCCATTTCTTTTAACTCTTAAGGGCTATAAGGAAGTATCGTGACAGTGGCGGAGAATGTCATGAGCGAGCTTCGAGCGTGTTCTGTTTCCTTAGAATTTTAAGCGTTGGTTATAAGTTTTTTTAATACAAAAATCTGCTCAGAAAAGATAGAACATTGTCACTATAATTTAAAACACTGTTTTACAGAAGAATAAACACCGTAAATAGGCGGCCACTAACAGCGATCTTCGCTGATTTTGACACTTTTCAACGACCACATTCAAGTTCCAGTAACCAGATTTATGAATGGGCAACAAAATTTCGACTTTAATTTTTGTCCTGAAAAAAAAATATTGACATTGAAATTTGGAGTGCAGTTCCGAAAGTTTCTTCATCCAAAATTTATGAAAATTTAGTTAACCACGTTTTTAAAATTTTCCTTCAATTTCAGCATTTTTCTGAGAAAATATTTTCTGCCAAATAATTTATAATCCATGTGAGAACGTCATCCAAAATAACAGTAGTTCTCCGTAAGACTTGCCTTATCCATCCTTGTGTATGTTCCAAAATAGTTCTTATCCATGTCTGAAACTTAAAATCAAAACTTGCATTATCCAGTTCTTTTTGGTACGTATTTTGCAATGGTGTTACAAGAACTAACTTTATTAACACATATCACTTTTATTCTTATAATATTTTACAGCGGGAGAAAATTATTTATTTTCATCATCGTGGGTTTGGACGGGAAATCGGCAGTGTCTGAAAATGTGAAATCACCTGCAATCGAATTCGCTTGAAAATAAATATCACAGGTACGTTGGTCATCACACGTGAAGTACATTACCTTAGTGATGTATCACAGTTCAGGGGAATCTGTAGTAAGAGCGTNAATATCACAGGTACGTTGGTCATCACACGTGAAGTACATTACCTTAGTGATGTATCACAGTTCAGGGGAATCTGTAGGAAGAGCGTATGTTCTACTGTGATCAGTCTTGTAGCGAGCGAAGAAATATACTGCGTAAAATGTAATCCTCACAAGGTTCGCGTTACACATGGAAAAAAATCTTGTAAAAGCACTTTGGTAACTGTTGGCGAGGCAATGAACGTTTACAGTTCTACAAAGAAGCAATTGACTAACCTGCCATAGCGGAGGAGACAGTTGTTGAAAGAAAAATGAAGAATGGATGTTTGTTGAAGATGACGATCTATCTTTATGTAGTGTGCATTACTATTATTGGCACTGTTTTCATCTGTTAATTTTTTAATGGGTCATAGAAACTACTTGGTGGGAGGCGATCAGGCTAACCGCTCAGCGACCGCGGCCCCTTCTACAAAATGTAAGTACAATAGTGTATTTGTATATCTTCTGTAAAACAAGCGTACTTGTAGCAACTAATGAGGAACTTCCATGTAGACAAGTTCTGTAACGCAAACTTACAACTTGTAAGTTTGTGTTACAGACTAATTCACAATTGTTATCTCTTTACTACAAGTCTAAGACTGTATGTAGATATTTTTTTACGAGTGCGTCTGTACTGACAATATAACGTATTTTTGTGCTTTAATTCATGCTCAGGTGTTTTTTTTTTTGTGGGCGTGGTAGCTCTATATAACATTGAAATATATTGATGTATGTGGATAACAAAGACAATGTTTNGTTTTTTTTTGTGGGCGTGGTAGCTCTATATAACATTGAAATATATTGATGTATGTGGATAACAAAGACAATGTTTGGTGCTGTAAATACAGCCGTCAACGGCGGCAGTCGAAGACTTTGAATTCAAAGAGAAACTCAGAATGGGTATTACATATTTGGAAAATTAACAAATTTCGCAGATTTTCAGCAGAACAAACACTGTAAATTTAGGGCCAGTGACTTTCCGCGTAAAAATCGGAGCACACAGTAGACTTCAATACTATATACACACCTCAGCTGTTGTTGTACCTCCATTGGCTGCTGGTGCCGTGTCCGTCTTTGACCAAGCCACTCAGGACTAAGTAACTCCGACACTGAACCTTCGTGATTCGTGCGCAAACTGTTAACACGGGCCAGGACATTTTTTAGCAAATCAAAGAATCTGGACTACCCTACAGAGTTTTGGACTGTATCTTGTCTCGAAATATTTTCGCGAAATATCACTGCCCTTATGTAAATTGAATTACTTTTGCTGGGAACGATGGGCAGTATCATGAAATAGCAAATAAAAAAATTAAAAAAATTAAAGGCACATTTATTACAGTTGTTAACTAGTCTTGTAAAATCCATCCCATGATTTTAGAATTAATTTATAAACCTCTCGTCTCTCAGCTTGTGTTATGTGACTTGTTACTGAAATCCACAACTCAACAAGCTGTAGACTAGTGGACTTGTAGCAATTGTGTTACACTCCCGTTGTAAGCGTTATTATAACCCCATGTTGTTTGTGGATGGGCTCTTAATCATTTGCCATGACTTGCCTAGGGTGAGACGTTTACTAGCCGCGATAGTAAGATAGTCTAGTGTGGTAGAAGATTTAAAAAGCTAAGGAAGACCAACGAACTAATTCCACGCGAAGGCGTCGGATGATGAATTGGTGGACGTTCGGGAGAGACTTGATTGCGTTCGCCCACTTAAAGTGATATTCTCGCTTTAGTCTACGGGCGCCCTGCAACCTGGGAAAGTCCTGGCGAGGACTCTCAACAGATCGCGCGAGGTAATCAGAGCACTTTCGTCAGCAAACGACGCTGCAGCAAATTACACACGCGCGTTTTCACCTCGAAAAACACTTCTCCGAAGTCAGGCGTCCGGCCGGAGGCTCATTTGACACGGTTCGACGCCGCGAAGCGACTCCGTGCGTCAGACGCCTGGAGCGTCGTTTAGAGCCTATCACTTTGGTTTTATGGGCTCTGGACGTGTTATGAATAGAGACCTGAAGAATTCGCGGATTCATTTTGGGACAAGCTAGGATTAAAAACCCGTGCGTTTATATACATTTTGCCATTGGTCCACGCGGTGTTTGACACCTCCTGGAGAACGGTGTCCAATTGTCGCCTGCCACTGTGACAGCAGTCAACCAATGCGCAGTTGATATCAGCATATTTGTACGTAAGACTGTAAGAGTCTAGCCTGCAGGTCATTGAACTCGAGAATTTTTCAGGTCTCTAGTTATGAATTATTTGCTTAACACCAACCGTGAAGGTTTTAGCAAATCTGCGTCGCATCAACTAGGATGAAGCTGGTGCATGAGGCTATGTTATCGTCTTCAAATTAATACTGTCACAGTCGGGTTTTAAATTCATAGTTAAAGTTCCTATTTGCCCATTCCATCAGATAAGTGATGTTTAAAGAATTCCTAATTCTACAGCGAAAAAAAAAAAAATCTTTTCACCCTTTTTATTTTTCCAAATTATCAAACATTTTCAAACATGTAACTCCTCATAGAATGGGGATCGATCACAATCCTTAAAGAACTGTGAACCTAACAACATACAATTTGAGAGCTATTTTTAAGTCTAGTCACGTTTAGCCACGTTTAGGACATTTAAGTTAGAAGCGAGTCGCCTGTATAACTTATGGGATTTGCGTTGCAGGCTTCTGGAGTGTGGTTGAATATAAGTGTCTATAGCTAGTGTTCAAAACAACGTAACACAACAACGTGCCGTGATTGGCGGTACAGTGTGGTCGTCTGTATTTGCCACTGCAGGCACTCTCTGGCTTCTGGTTTTTCCACTTAATACTATGCTATTGTTATTATCGTATGGAACTGGGCAGCATTTACTATTGGTTGGCTGTCAGCCAGTGGAGTGCCGAGGTTACAGTGTTAAAATCAAATGTTCTTCTATACTTAACATTGCATGCAGTTCACTTCCGTAATTAATACAGACTTTATCGTTAAATGGGACGCCTGAGTGGCGTATCTGAGTTCGTGAGGGATGGAAATCTTAATAAAAATAAAGTAACTAAATTTTATTTCTAATTTATTCACGCAGCTATTATTTACTTTATTAAATTATCTTTCTCCACTATGACTCTTTTTATTTAATAGTGATCGCAATATTTAATGTATATTTTAACTGTAATTAGTGTACTTCTTAATGTCTCTGTTTGGTTGCAGTCAGTTAACTCATTCTCATCATTAACACGTGTTCAGTATATCTGTTGCCACCATTTTTAACGTATTTCACTCACGCATCTAGTCCAATAGTCCAGCCTGCCAGCCGCACACTTCACTGCTTGATACTCGCAGTCGCAGATTTACCTTGCGCTGGTCACTTCTCTCGCCGCTCGTCTTCTATCGCTCGGAACTCAGCCACTCATCCATTCAACAACACTCAACTAAACTCAACTCCCGGTCCGGAGGCCTGCCACACTTTCATGTCGTTCGCCCTAACCCCCTGGGAGGTTTAACGCACCCCGAGTCACGCTGAGAGAACGAGGTCAGTAATCCAGAGCATTCTTCAGGTAAACCTAGAAATCCTATCCGCCGAAGGTCAGGAGCGGCGATCCGCCAAGGCGTTATAGTGGCAAAATGCCTTCATAACTCAATACACCGGTAGGATTATCGCTCGTTTGTCATTCGGAACATTCCCTTGAATTGCCGCCCCGCTACCATCACTACTCCGTCCTTCTCTTCCGCCCGCTCGCGCGGGACGTGCCAAGGTCAGCGGCGGGAGGAGACCAGCGACACGTAACACTATCGCGTAATACTTAAGAAACAAAACAAGTGTTATATAACTCTAGGTTAGTTTCCGTGGTGAAACCGGACCTGCGTTCGTCCGATCGCGCCGTGCAGATCACGAGCCAAGTCGAGTGGGATAACAAGTTTATGTTTGGGAATGCAACCAATAAATAGACACGTCATGCTTTAAACACGTCTACTTGTGCACTACTTCCATCGTTGGACCATATTAATCTGACACATCTCGGATAACTCTACACCACAGAGAAGATAATAATACAGAGGTTAAATGGCCGCTTATTCCGCGGACTCCAGGCGGACACGCCAGCAAAATGGCGTCACTTGCCAGGAACATGTTGGGAACTACCGTTCGCCAATCAGCGCTTGGTAACTTGCTCGCCAGCCAGTACCCGAGCCGATAGGGCACGTGGCGGCCAATCAGACTCAAGGCCCGTTCCCGGGCCCTTGCACAACCAATCAGATAATGAGTACGCCCATACCAAAGGAACCACCACGCCAGTTCAACTCTGTATGTATTTACTCTGTCTCTGCACTAAGGAAACTGTCTTCGCGAAAAGACTTCCGCGCATGCGGGGCCGCGGTGGCTGAGCGGTTAGCCTGCTCGCCTCCCGCCAAGGCGAACCGGGTTCAATGCCCGGCCGGGTCACTCCCGGACTTTCGCATGCGGGGATCGTGCCGGATGATGCCGCTCGTCGGCGGGTCTTCTCGGAGATCTCCAGTTTCCCCCACCCTTGCATTCCAGCGGAGTTCCATTCTCGCTTCATTTCACCCTCATCGGGTCTCAAGACCTTGTTGTTAAGGGTCGCCCAAATCTCTCAACTCAACTCCACGCACGCTAGCTTTCAATATCATATAATAAGGGAATTGTAATCAGTTTTCTTTTTTGCTTATTTGCTACTTGCGTTTGCGAGAAGACATTTTCTTACTCGGGTAGCCAATCAGAATTGAGTTACTCTGATACTGAACATCTGTGATTCGCGGGCAGACTGCTAAGACGCACAACACGTGAATCATACAACCATAACAGGGGACATGGGCTGAAGTGTTATGAAATACAACTGGTCTTGAAATCTTTCCGAGGAAATCGGAGTGCCGCTGCTCTGCACCATGCAATGAATAAACACTCCGTATTGGTTTGAGCGGATCGTATGGCGCACAGCAATGTCCGCACCTGGACAACAACCAATCAACGAGAGACGCCAACTCGGGTATGTACAGCACTATGGCGCCTATCTCGTTGTTAAGTAATAACTAGGGGCAGTGATATTTCGCGAAAAGATTTCGAGACAAGATAGAGTCCAGATCACTATAGGGTCGTCCAGCTTCTTTGATTGGCTAAAAAATGTCCTGGCTCATGTTAACCGTTTGGACACGAATCACGAAGGTTCAGTGTCGGAGTTACTTAGTCCTGAGTGGCTTGGCCAAAGACGGACACGGCACCAGCAGCCAGTGGAGGTATAACAACAGCTGAGGTGTGTATATAGTATTGCAGTCTACTGTGTGCTCCGATTTTTACACGAAAAGTCACTGGCCCGAGTAATAACGCGAATTTTACAGAGTTCTACCAGAGAACACATAACCTGTGCTCAACTGTATTTAAGACTACGAAGTCTAGCACGGCACTGTTTTATAATGTGAAATGGTTTGATCTGCAACTGTAGTTACATGTATAACGTTAAATATCGTATTCGAGATAACGTTTGTAGATAAAATGATGTGTTCTTGTAAATCATTAAAAAAAACTTCGTAAACAATTAAAGTATATGCCGTACGGTTTTTGCCTTCTGGGGTGGAGATATTTTGAGACTTTTCTTTGCCTGAGCTACACTTTCACAAAGTCCTCGAATCGTTATTAACAGGGACACCCGCATTTCGCGAATAGTTTTCCGCACAAGCTATATTTCAATACCGTAGGTGAATACCAACAGTTTTCTTTCGCTTATTGGTGGCGTGTCTTTGTGAGAAAATCTACTCCTACTCAACTGGCCAATCAGAATTAAGTAACATCGATATTGCGCGTCCGCGATTCGCAGGCATGCACCTAAGACGCGAAACACGGAACCATCCAATCACGAAAGTGGATTTTAGCTTCAGCGTTATCAAATACAACTCGTCGCGAAATATTTCCGCGGAATTCGGGCATCCTTAGTTGTTGACTACGTACTGTACAACTAGGGCCAGTGACTTTTCACGTAAAAATCGGAGCACACAGTAGACTTCAATACTATATATACACCTCAGCTGTTGTTATACCTCCATTGGCTGCTGGTGTCGTGTCCGTCTTTGACCAAGCCACTCGGGACTAAGTAACTCCGACACTGAACCTTCGTGATTCGTGCGCAAACTGTTAACACGGGCCAGAACATTTTTTTAACCAATCAAAGAAGCTGGAAGACCCTACAGTGCTTTGTCTCGAAATCTTTTCGCGAAATATCACTGCCCCTGTGTACAACAAATGGACCACCACCACCACCGCGGCATTTCGCTTCTGCGTGCCTGCGTGTTCTGCGACTGGTTCCTTCAGAGAACGGCAACCGTCTAAGAAAGGCGGCAAGCGTGGGACGGATTGTTGATAAGCGCGCGGTGAAACCGACGCGTTCCTAGCGGGCCGGTGATGGATTGTAAACCGCTTTCGACAGGTTTAGTGGCCTCGGCGAAGATTAACACGCAGGTGCGGGTACATTAACACCCGAAGAAGAAATGGATCCTCCAAGAGAAATGAAACCATAAACAACGAACAGGCGCAGGGACGGAGAAAAAGAAAGGCGGAAAGGAAGGACTTTGACCTTGTCGCTTACTTCCCGCCTAATCAAAACAAAACTGCACATACCATACACGCATTTTTATTATTCACCCCGTACGACGCTAAGTACGTAAGTAACGACGGAACTTTAACTATTGTACACACATTCGCTATTTACACGTTGTTGATAATTAATTGAGCACTTTTAAAAGCCCTACTTAGGATTTATTTCCTTTTTTCATTTCGTGTCTTTCTGCCAAATGTAAAATTAATATTGCAATGACCGTCTCACTTTACTCATGCACCAGTCAACTGGAACCACAGAATTGTTAGGAATGTAAATATAATACACAGATTAATAATCTAATATGTATAATTAGAGACCTGAAAAATTCGCGAGTTCAATGACCTGCAGGTTAGACTCTACAGTCTAATGTACAAATATGCTGATATCAACTGCGCGTTGGTTGTCTGCTGTCACAGTGGAAGGCGACAATTGGACACCGTTCTCCAGGAGGTGTCAAACACCGCGTGGACCAATGGCTAAAGTTATATCAACGCACGTGTTTTGAATCCTAGCTTGTCCCAAAGTGAATCCGCGAATTCTTCAGGTCTCTATGTACAATACAAGAAAAGTAACTGCGGTGGCCAAAAATTTAAAACATTATGCTTGCAATACGACGTCAAGCCTTATAGTGGAGTGGAGCGGAGTGGAGATATCTGAGCCAAGGTCTTGAGAGCCTACGAGGGTGAAACGAGGCGAGAACTAAGCAGCGCCGGACTGCAAGGGCGTTGGGGGGAAAACGGGAGATCCCCGAGAAAACACGCCGACCAGCGGCATCGTCCGGCACGATTCCCACCCGCGGAAATCCGGGAGTGACCAGGCCGGGGAGTGAACCCGTTCCGCCTTGGTGGTAGGCTAGTGGTCTAACCGCTCAGCCACCCCGGCCCCGTCAATTCTTAGAAATATTGTTATTAGTGCGCTGTCAATTTACTGCAAGTGGGAGCTTGCTCGCTAATGTGTACTGCAATTATGGTCAGCAATTTTTTTTTCTAACTGTTTATTTCAAGAGTGCTCGCTTCACCGTGAACAGCAGTTGCCTACAGTTTTTTAGAGCAGAAACGAGAAATTGTTTTTTATGAGGTTGGCTGCTTTTGTACTACAAGAAAATTTATAGCGAAATTGACGAACCTCTTAATAATGAAAACGGATCGGATTTATTGGGAAAATGAACTGATCTGCTCTGCTCTAATTTGTCTGCTATTTTGTGTAGTTCTGCGACCGTTGGCTATATTTGTTGTTTGTGGACACGGCGACGTACAGTATGTTCTTTTGATCGGTGCTGTTGTGCGAGCACATCCGAGGATGAGTCGCGCGCACGTGCAGAAACTCCTTTATCAAATCAGGACGGGTTGCTCCTATCTTTCAAATTAAGAACAGCGAACAAACTCGCTGAACAACCGTAGTAAATTGTACAGTCTTAGTTTACGTGACCACCCTCACGTGCACCTTTAACACTAGCATTGCTATCGGATAGTATTTATCATAAGTTTATGCTCGTTCACGTATTTTTAAGGTCAAGTTTATTTTCGGCTGAAAGATACTTTTTAAACCACGTTTTTTTTCTGACGTATACCTACTCTTTGCTCAACTTATAATAATTAAATTGAATATGAGTAATTATGAAACATAGAAAATTAACTCATATAAATGAATCATTGTCCGTGGGGCATTCGGGCAATACACTGATAGTGTTAACTACAACACACGCACACACACACATTCGTGTGTTAGCCAAGGACCGAACACTGAACCTGTTATACCAAGGGCTCGTTAATTAAGCAGTTTATTTGAAACTTAATGAAAGCGTAGAGAGTGCGTTTCGGCAAAGTTGTTCCTCCTCCGCGAAGAAAATAAAACATTGGCCGCACAGTACTTTCTTTGAACTGCCGGGACTTGTGTTGACACGTCATGAAAAACACGAAGGGCGTGCGAATTTCGCCCTTACCGCATCCCGCACTTATCTCCTCAATACCCTCTGAACACTGCATACGCTCCAAGCACGAATCACAGAAAATTAAACCGAATACGAAAAAAACTATTCTGCCGAAGAAAGTGAAAGCATTCGCATTAATTCAGTGACGCAGTTTCACATGGATCCTCCTCAGTGATTCGTACTGACTTGCAGTAGGTTCTGCTGCTCCAAGTCATTTATTGCTACCACGTTTCACTGATTCACCGACCAGTAGAAGCAAAAAAACTGAATTTCCAGTGACTCTGATGCCAATGATTCAGATCGTTGTTGGTAAAGGTGGCACTGTTGACGCCATCATATTTTCATCAATTTCTCTTCGTTATTTCCTCTTCAAGTACTTCAGAGCAATTTTCAGCTTTCCAAATAATGGTTTTAGTTTGACATTTACATTTTTAACTGAGAGGGAGATATATCAAAATGAGTTATTACTGCTGCTGTGATTTTAATTAAAGTAGCCCTGCAGTTTTCAAATGGAAATTCAACTTTCACAACGAACGTATTTGCAAATAGAACTACATAATATGGTATATAGAGACGGTTAGGTAAACAGGATGAATCATCGGAAACTTCCACCGTAAATGTTTCGAAAATGAAAGGTGTTATTCATGTGCTGGTTTCACAGTATTGAAGTTCAAACAAGTGATCATAATTGCAGCCAATACATATATTTTAATAGTTATTGTAACGTGTACTTCTTGAACATGGTTTAATTTTCCAAATGGAACAGTGCCCATTCACATCAATAAAATAAAACAAGAGGAAACTATAAGGTCAATGTTTTTTTTTGTAGGAGTCTAGTGCGAGTAGTTTAGGTATTATCGTGACATGACAATTTTAATAACCGACAGTTGTCTGCTCCATTTAACTGCCTAGTTACTAGGCCACGATGTTCGCACGTGCGATTAGATTCTGTTTCCATTACACTGAATGCATTGGGACCTCTTTGGCAGTTCTTTGTTTCTAGTTCATACTACCTGAACGTAGGACGTGTTGGAAGATGAAGTTTACTAACGCATGAACAGCCTAAATGCTCATGGTTAGAGACCTGAAGAATGCGCGGATTCTTTTTGGGACAAGCTAGGATTCAAAACACGTGCGTTGATATTACTTTAGCCATTGGCCCACGCGGTGTTTGACACCTCCTGGAGAACGGTGTCCAATTGTCGCCTACCACTGCGACAGCAGACAACCAATGCGCAATTGATATCAGCGTATTTGTACATAAGACTGTAGAGTCTAGCCTGCAGGTCATTGAACTCGCGAATTTTTCAGGTCTCTACTCGTGGTGTATGGCGAATGTAGGAAGAATGTTGTTCGTCCTTGTGATATGTACGCTGGACGATATCCCAATATACGTCGACAATCCAGACAATTATTTGCGAACCTCTTTGACCGATTACGGGAAACTGGAAGTATAACACGTCGAAAACGTAACAAGAAACAAACGAGTGATAGGAGAAGAGGGTGAAATTAATGTTCCAGCTGCTGTAAACGCGCAAATTACCTCCTGTGAAATCGCAAGAGGGAGTGGCATGTGTGAGGCCGAGTGTACTATGCATTCTGCACCGCCGTATTACAATAATAAGTAAACTACCTGCACTATAACCCTGCAATAAAACTACATTGACATTCTACTTTCCTGTAGTGTGATACGAATAGGCATTGCTCCATTTGCAAGATGTGACTGTGTTCAAGAAATACACATTCTGATAACAATCTTTCTTCATACAAAGCTGTATCTATTTGTGAAAGCGCGTCTATAGCCCAATCACGGTTACTTCTAACTCTTCTGGAGCCTCGCTAAAGTTATATTATCAGGCTATTCCTCTGCCTCGTGAGAACAAAGCTGAAACAATTCTACAAAATTACACCAACGGGACAACGCACTGTATTTGTGTGCATTCAGTTTAATAAAATTTTGAATTAATTTACCCACACCTACAAAATCTGTTCCTTGCAGAGCTATCTATGGAAACTATTTTAAATCCCTGCGGTTACGTTGATTTTGACAAGTGTTCCTTTATTTACTGATGCTTCTGATGAGTAGGGCCAGTGACTTTTCGTGTAAAAATCGGAGCACACAGTAGACTTCAATACCATGCACACACCTCAGCTGTTGTCGTACCTCCATTGGCTGCTGGTGCCGTGTCCGTCTTCGACCAAGCCACTCAGGACTAAGTAACTCCGACACTGAACCTTCGTGATTCGTGCGCAAACGGTTAACACGGGCCAGAACATTTTTTTAGCCAATCAAAGAAATTGGACGACCCCACAGTGCTTTGGACTGTATCTTGTCTCGAAATATTTTCGCGAAATATCACTGCTGAGTCACTGACAAGAGATGTTTTGTAGTCTGGGTTGGAGGCTACACTTCCTGCTGACAACACTGATGTGCAAGAGGACGATGCGGTTTCAGTAGTAGCAGACGACAGAAAATGGCGGTGGTGAACGATAACTCTAATCAAGAAACTGTAACATTGCTGTATTCTCCCGATGATGTGAAGAGAGTAAATTTGGGTTAGTATTTTCACCTGAATTAAATGCCCATACTGTAATTTTTACTGATTAATCTTCTTATCATCCACAAACATATACATTGCTAATGACATTACAACAAACCGGTCGACGCCATTTATTTATATTTTCTTCTGTTGGCACTGCTGACAAGTGCTCCGCCACCGAGACCCTGAATGGCTGTTGGCGTTCCTAGATTGTTTCCTGCTGATCAGTAACCTCAGCGTTGTCACTAGAAAGATTAATGTCGCCTATGTGGATACGAATCGGCCCTTTCCAGCTGCTTGGGGCTGAAAGTGACCCAGCAAGGTGTTACCACAGACCAAAGATGAGGCAGACGGCTTATTCGTCTTCTGCGCATGTACCCAGCATTGACCTACCCCAAAGGAACACAACTGTCAAAGTCACATGGTCAACAGTGATGGACGTGTTTGTTTATATCTTAATTTTTGCAAGACAAGCACTGCTACACTAACGAAATACTTTTTACAAATTTGAATTTAATCGAACTGCATTAAAAAGTGGTCAGATCGAGTATGCATACATCTCAAAGCACTTGTTTACTAAACAGAGTTCTAACCTCAAATCGAATTCACGNTTAAAAAGTGGTCAGATCGAGTATGCATACATCTCAAAGCACTTGTTTACTAAACAGAGTTCTAACCTCAAATCGAATTCACGCCGTTTTTGCTAGCTGTATCGGCAGAAAAGCAGTTCAATGTTGGGGCACAGAGATCGGTCGTGCGCAACCAGGGAGATCGGTCTGCCTCATCTTTGGTGTACGGGTGGTACTTGAGCAGCGCCTATCTTGGACGTCCTTGAACACCAGGAGCGGCAGGTGGCGTGGCCGACGAGTGCGCTCCAAGCGTCAACCAGGGCGTGTCCGCCCGCGACGTCACGCTCCGCAGGACACTGTCTGTGTTTGAGCACGGGGAGATGTACGTGGCGTGCAGCCAACCCTCCTCTCCTCCTTCGCAAGCTATTAATTACCCCCGACGAGGATCGTTCCTCGAGACACGCGACTGGGGAGAACCTTGTATATAAGCCTCGCCGCCCACGAAGGCGCTGTCCTGATGGCAAGAAGTTGTCCACGAGCGCGATTGTGAACCAGCGTGGCGGTGAACACGACTCGAGACGGCCATGGGGAGGTGGTTCAAGGTGAGTCTCCTAGAACTCCAACGCGGACAAGCTGGTTCACCGGACGAGGCCGCGCAGTGGGTTCGATTCCCGCTCCGGCCATCCGGGTTTCCGTCCTGCATGGTTTCCCGAGATCGCTCCAGGCGAGTGATGGGATGGTTCCTTACTGAAGGACATGGCCGATTCCCTCCTCGTCCCTGCTTCCCTGATCTACTTGCTCCGTCTCTAATGACCTCGCCTTCGACGAGACGTTAAGCCCCATCTACCTACCTACCTACCTACCNCATCTACTTGCTCCGTCTCTAATGACCTCGCCTTCGACGAGACGTTAAGCCCCATCTACCTACCTACCTACCTACCTACCCGTTATTTGCTTGACATAGGCTGCAGGGTTATCCTGAACCCCAGGTACAAATTTTGTGAGATGATCCGTTATGGAAAACGGGGTAGAAAACACAATACGACCNACCCCAGGTACAAATTTTGTGAGATGATCCGTTATGGAAAACGGGGTAGAAAACACAATACGACCTACTACCTAACGTAAAAATTACAATGAATATACCATATTTTGAATTCTTATAGATATAATATACTTCTACAATGTTTTAGCTGTTTAACTAAGATATCGGGGCATTTTATGGGCTTAATTTTTCTTCAAAGTTCCTAAACGATGAGAATATTTTCATAAGAAAAATAATATGGCCTGAACATTTAGGCATGTATTAAGGGACGGAGTTACAAACGGCCCGTGCGTCATCGCTTATTTCAGTACCTGATCAATATAGGTTAGAGGCAGTTTACCCAGGTTCTCCCATGAGAGGAAACCTATCATCTTGATGCCGGAAACATTTGCTGATATTAATTAAAAATATATACAACAAAAAAATGTTAAAAATTGAAAAATATTTTTTTAAAGTATTATTTTGCACGCAATTAGCGCATTGCAATAAAATTTATAAACGTATGATTTTAGGAATAAAGTAACATCAAAACTTTGCATAGCAGTTTTTGTTTTGTTTCATCTTTCAGTTAAATAATTTATATTAACTAAACATTTTGGCCATGACATTTGAATAAATTCGTTCACCGTCACTTCTGCCAGCGGCGGATGTTATTCCTGCGTTTGAAAATGCGTTTTTTTTTTCGTGCGCCGTTAAATATAATTTCACATCAGCGGCTACGCACCTGGAAAGGTGATCACCATAGAAAAAAAAATTATAAATGTGATTGTTTTAAAAAAAAAAGAGCGCGTAATTCGTAGAGTTGAAATCTCGCGATTGTAGAGTTGGCGATTGCGAGCTGGAGTTCACCCGGCCGCTGTCACTCATCTCATCCATGCAGACAGCTGAACGTACAATTAGTTCCGCTCTGTATTTGCTTAGTTGAAAGTCTAGAAAGGAACCTGGCGGTAAAGAATCCACTGAAACACATGAGCAACGAAGCGTTCAGTACAAGGTGATACGTATTTAACGTTACGAGGAGGTGGAATTCGTGGATCGTGGCTTAAGTCCCAGAGGACCAGAGATCCAACATGAAGACACGTAGAACGTCTTGGAATTTATGGATGATAGGCGGATGATAAAGGAATGCTACAGTTTCTCTTGGCGTTGCATTCCGTCGTCCCCCCTGCTAAAGGTTGTTCTTTGTTTCGCAACTTCAGATGCGACGTGGCGCCAATTCGGCGATTATGCCGCTATCTTAGAAGGTACCTGCTAAAGCAGCTTGTTTATTGACTCACGCTCAGTTTGTATGCTTAAATATAACGCAAAGAGAAATGAGAAACGCAGTACGTCGACAAGTATTCTTCGCGATTGCAATACTCGTCTGAGATGAAAATAAACCTCCCGTGCTTTCGTTCAGCCAATAACAAACAGTACGAGCATGCGTTGTTAAGTTGATCCTTTTAAATGAGAGTAAAGGGATCGATGGACCGTTCACCTGGGCGCACTTCTCTGGTGGAACAAGGGTGCCGAATTCGATTCCTTGCTTTGTCGGAGATTTTTGAAGTGTGGGAGATCTCCAGTGGTGTAACTAATATGAGGCGATCAGATGAACAAACATGCCCTATATATCAGAGTCACTGGGCATATTCAGCAGGAGAAAAACTACGTTTCCCTCGATGGGCAATACCTTTTCCATCAGGAAATGTTTTAAAATGCATAAATTGAATGTTAAGTTTTAAATTTTCCCAGAGGGATGAACCCTGGACACATCACCCGCTTGGAGGAGGGGGGGGGGGCACTCCATACGCCTCAACACCTCCCGGTAATATTTCGCTCCCCAAAATCACTACCTGTACGCCACTGGAAATCTCTCCGGGCAGGCAATGGCGACGAAGCGCACTACAGGGTCATCATAGCAGCCTACCCAGTACGCCTAGGAGCTACGCGTTATTGTCATATTCATCATAATATTCGTAGAATTTACTGCTGTCTACGTTTGTAGCTTGCTTCACGACTTAAAAACCAATAAGCAAGTTGTACCGAGGAAAAGGTTTTGTTGAATCAAGCAAAGTTTGCGTGGTGCAGCTAAATTAATTATTTGTATAGGGGGGCAATAAAATGTTTTGTTGTTCTTATTTGGTTGCACAAACTAAGATTTGGATGGCACGACTAAAGATTTGTTTGGCTGTACGCACATAAAAAAAAGTTTATATTATTATAAACATACTTAAGGCTCGACTGTGATTCTAACCTAACTCAGATGCGCCCGAGCAGTACGCTTAAGGCACGTGAGCTGAATTGACTATTGGCAAAACAGGAATGTTTCTAAATACTGGATAACGTGAGCAATTAAATATTTCTAGTTTTACAGTTTTACTTTTAGTTTTTTTTTAACTTGTTTTATAAGGACGTTTATACCATTATTACTACAGGAAACTGGGACGAAGATTGTTGGAAAGTTGTAGCTCAGTGGTTGTACTGCAGTCAACATGTTCCCCATCATTCGTTGAGCTTCACGGAGACGTAATCTCCCAGAGTGTGGGGTTGACATCCTATTCACGTTTTTCCAGTGACACCCAATAAATTCTCTCGTGATATAAAGGTCACTAAAGCGAAATAAGTGCACGTTTTGTGATTTTTATCTCGATATAATTTGGAGAAAAAAATTTTTTTTGCGCGGTTTGCCNTCGTGATATAAAGGTCACTAAAGCGAAATAAGTGCACGTTTTGTGATTTTTATCTCGATATAATTTGGAGAAAAAAAATTTTTTTTGCGCTGTTTGCGGTACGAAACGTTATCATTCTCGAGAGACAGGCCACAGAAGAACACGACTAATTTTCTGTAGGTGCGTTATGGCTTCATTCTGCTCCAATATTTATAAAAAATATTATACACTATTTTTAAAAACAGAGGACGCAGTATATTGCAGTCATTGTATGTTTCGGCAGAGCAGTGTTTAGCGGGAGATCGGACATTTTTCTTCCACTTCGACGCAGCTGAATCCCAAAACCTAGATAGAACATATCAATACTGCTTTTATTGCCCCGCAAAATATTTTCTTTTCATAAAATTGTTTTTGTTTTTCACCATGTGTTAATAAGCCTTCGCATCTTCAATGTTAGTGTTAACTTTATTTTGAATAACTAATAACTGCGGCCACGCCGTTTCTATCGTATGTATGTCTCATCCAATTCCCACCGCAAAAGACTGCGATAACTCTTGTCATTCTCTCCAGGTTGCAGCACTGTTGCTGGCGGCGTCCGTGTTCCAATGCTGCAGCGCTGATGGCTACCAAGGGTGAGTACGGCCAGATAACGCACAGCAATAGCGGAATCACACGTTCGCAGATCACGTCGGACAGAGCGAACGGCGACAAAGGCGACAGAGCGCTTCTCGCCACTTCTGCGTTGTTGCAAGGGGAAAAAAAAAAAAAAACTTGAGCAGATCTCATCTTTCCCGCCTAGTCAACGCCGATATTACCCACAATTCGGCGCGTGGTGTCGAAGGAGACCAAAATGGATGGCCGTCGTCGAAAATGATATTTTGAGGTTAGGTCTTTACAAATCACGTGAAGAAAGNGAAGGAGACCAAAATGGATGGCCGTCGTCGAAAATGATATTTTGAGGTTAGGTCTTTACAAATCACGTGAAGAAAGAACGGTCTTTGTAACAGACGCAGGAAAAATATATAAAGAGAAAAAAAAAGGGGGAAATGCTGCAACATCCTCACATCCACAGCGCAGCTCATTTTAAAAGGGACGATAACGCGGTTNGAAGGAGACCAAAATGGATGGCCGTCGTCGAAAATGATATTTTGAGGTTAGGTCTTTACAAATCACGTGAAGAAAGGACGGTCTTTGTAACAGACGCAGGAAAAATATATAAAGAGAAAAAAAAGGGGGAAATGCTGCAACATCCTCACATCCACAGCGCAGCTCATTTTAAAAGGGACGATAACGCGGTTNAAAAAAAAAGGGGGAAATGCTGCAACATCCTCACATCCACAGCGCAGCTCATTTTAAAAGGGACGATAACGCGGTTTCTGGCATCTGGAGGACAAACCAATTAAAACTTGGAATTGTTGGTACGCAGATATCGCTGAAATTCTGGCGATGCGTGAATCGGTGACAACTAGAGCCCGCTCAGCTTGCTCTGTGCTCGGCGTTTTCTGCAAACGTGTAAATCCGCCTTAGGAAACATTGACGCCCGACGGGTATATCACACTTTATTTTGCCTTTCGCAGCTTGCGAACCTTGTTAATGGATGAACTGCAGATGGTTCATAAAACCCGCCAAATGTTACATTTTAAAAGGACGATTTTATGTTATATGCACGAGAGCTGCACAGACATACAAAATATTACGCTCTTCCTGGAATGGATATGACCCATTGGTAGAGACCTGAAAAATTCGCGTTTCCATGTCGGGACAAGCTAGAATTCAAATCCCCGTACGTTTGTACTGCTAATGCTATTNACCTGAAAAATTCGCGTTTCCATGTCGGGACAAGCTAGAATTCAAATCCCCGTACGTTTGTACTGCTAATGCTATTCGTCCACCCGTTAAATTACACCTCCTGGACAACTCTGAGCCAATAATAAATACACAGTAAAAGACAGACCGAATCACCGTCTTCCGCTAATACAACAAGCAACCAATGAACAGTGATATCTGCATGATTTTGCATACGAAAATGGAGTATAGCCTACAGGTCATTGAACTCGAGAATTTTTCAGGTCTCTACCCATTGGTAACTGTTCAACACTGAAACGAAGTTTAATTTTGAAAAAAATTAATTTCCTTGCAGTTAAAATGGTTTGTGTGCGCAGCTCACGCACGGTAAAAGAGCTCTTAATGATACGGAACTCAGCTCTGTACACACACAATATTGATTTTCTTTGTGTATTCCCGAAAGATTCGGGTTTCGGAAACGAATGCTGCCGAAGTTAACCCGAAGATTTCTTCTCCTCTGTAACAATAAAACCGTCGTTCCTGCGGCAGTTGTGAATTTCACGTCGCTGACACCTCCACCTTCAAACATCAAAAGTAACATAACTCCAGTTTAACAGAAGGTAACAAATAAAAAAAAATGTAATATTAATAAAAGCTGGAAAGTCGCATGCTTCATTTTGAAGTAATGGGCTGAGATGTTTTTCCGTACCTGTTAAATTCAGCCTCCATAACAAAGGTTTCGGATTCTCTAATTCTCTTTAGACGTCATAGAACACTCGCATGAAGAAAACAATTATAAAAAAAAACCGAAATTGCGCGTCGCAAACAGCAAAGAAGAAGTAATAGTATCTTTATGGACAGTCCCGTGAATTGACAACGTTATGCGAAATTTAACGGAAAGGAGGTAACTGAGAAAACGAGGTGTGTGTTATTTTACCAAGATTCCCGTACCATTTTGACGTGACAACGTCTTATAATTCGATAGAGCCGGCTGCACGCACGAAAAAACATGACTCATGCGGCGNATTCAAATCCCCGTACGTTTGTACTGCTAATGCTATTGGTCCACCCGTTAAATTACACCTCCTGGACAACTCTGAGTCAATAATAAATACACAGTAAAAGACAGACCGAATCACCGTCTTCCGCTAATACAACAAGCAACCAAGGCACAGTGATATCTGCATACGAAAATGGAGTATAGCCTACAGGTCATTGAACTCGAGAATTTTTCAGGTCTCTACCCATTGGTAACTGTTCAACACTGAAACGAAGTTTAATTTTGAAAAAAATTAATTTCCTTGCAGTTAAAATGGTTTGTGTGCGCAGCTCACGCACGGTAAAAGAGCTCTTAATGATACGGAACTCAGCTCTGTACACACAAAATATTGATTTTCTTTGTGTATTCCCGAAAGATTCGGGTTTCGGAAACGAATGCTGCCGAAGTTAACCCGAAGATTTCTTCTCCTCTGTAACAATAAAACCGTCGTTCCTGCGGCAGTTGTGAATTTCACGTCGCTGACACCTCCACCTTCAAACATCAAAAGTAACATAACTCCAGTTTAACAGAAGGTAACAAATAAAAAAAAATGTAATATTAATAAAAGCTGGAAAGTCGCATGCTTCATTTTGAAGTAATGGGCTGAGATGTTTTTCCGTACCTGTTAAATTCAGCCTCCATAACAAAGGTTTCGGATTCTCTAATTCTCTTTAGACGTCATAGAACACTCGCATGAAGAAAACAAGTATAAAAAAAAACCGAAATTGCGCGTCGCAAACAGCAAAGAAGAAGTAATAGTATCTTTATGGACAGTCCCGTGAATTGACAACGTTATGCGAAATTTAACGGAAACGAGGTGTGTGTTATTTTACCAAGATTCCCGTACTTTTTTTATGAGCTTTTTATTTAGCTTCACTTGTTAGTTAGTGTGAAATCTTTTGCGCTAGTTTTGACTCACTTTCACACAGCCGATCTATTTGAAACTTTACTCACAAACATTGTTCCGATGACAGCTCAATATTTTCATCTCTCTCACACACTCGCTTCCTTTCGCTCTGTTGCAGAGTACTTGTACAAACGCGATCAATGTAACTTTGCACACAAACGTACTTCCGATGACAGTACGTCTTTCGCTCTCTTTTTCTCTCTCTCGCTATGTTGCAGAGCACTTGTGCAGGCGGATGTCCTGTAACAACTCAGCAACACATGACACTCTAGGTGGGCAGAACTGTGATACAGAAACAACCACGAGTGAAATGCAATGGGTTATGGAACCCCGATGGATGTCCACTTTTTAGTTTCAAAAACTAAAAATTTTAAAATCTGTGTTTGTTGACAATTTGCCTTGTGAAATTGTGGCATAAGTAAGAAAGTAAGGGCTTTCTGCTTACTTCCTAATTTCATAGACTAAAAATAAGCGAATATCCATATTATGACTTTTTTTTAACTATGCTTTATGGAAGTATACCAAAAAGGTAAAAATGATTTTGATATTGACCTAATTGACTGCCTTAGAAAAATTCGACATCTTAAAACCCCTCATTTTACGTTTGAAGAATTTCACTGGCTAATATATCTTATTCAACTTCAGAGAGTTTTGAGATTTGTAATTTTTCATAGGAACAATTAAAAGACTATAGGTGAATGTGCTTTTATTGATGTATAGTGTGTATTCTGGTGTTCCAGAGGGAAGAAGAAAGTAGTGATATTCGTGCCTCAAGACGTGAAGACGGTGCACCACCATCACATGTCAGCGGAGTACAGCAAGAAGAAAGGCAGCGGCCAGGGGTTCTCCAAGGACCAGCAACCGCTCTTCGACTCGTGGTCGATCAGCGAGGGCCACGGTGACGAGGCGGGACACTCCTTCGGCATGCCGGACGGCGGGGCGCACCACGGCGGTGGCTGGCATGACGGCGGCATGACGGAGAACTGGTCGGGAGCCCAAGGCTACATCGGGCCTCCGGGAGATCCCTTGGGACACGGGAGTCACGAAGGGCACGCCAGCATGCAGTCGCACAGCTTATTTAACAACGAGGTCATCGGCGACGGAGGCGCCGAGGACATCCAGGGGACGGAGAGCGCCAAGCACGAGGTCAGAGGTTTCGGACCCCATGGTAGCGGCCAGGGTTCCAGGAACTTCGGCGGTATCGCGAAAGGAAAGAGGTACATCTCCAGTGGCCACAGTTCCAACGGCTTCGGCAACGGGAACTTCGGCAGCGAGCAGGGCTCGGGAGTGGGACTCACAAGCGTGAGAGGATTCAGCTCAGGTGGAGGCCAAGGATTCAGCACCGACGGGATCCAAGGATTCAGTTCAGGCGGGGTCAAAGGATTCAGCTCTGGTGGGGCACAAGGATTCAGCCCTGGTGGAATTCAAGGATTCAGCTCTGGCGGGGTCCAAGGATTCAGCTCTGGAGCACAAGGTTTCAGCTCCGGTGGGGTCCAAGGATTCAGNGATTCAGCTCTGGCGGGGTCCAAGGATTCAGCTCTGGAGCACAAGGTTTCAGCTCCGGTGGGGTCCAAGGATTCAGCTCTGGAGCACAAGGTTTCAGCTCCGGTGGGGTCCAAGGATTCAGATCTGGGGCAAAAGGATTCAGCTCCGGTGGCGTCCAAGGAATAGGGGATGATACACGCAACACACAAGGGTTTTCACCGCCAGGGAATCAAGTTTTAGACAGCAGAATTCCAAGTCTGAACACGGCTANACACGCAACACACAAGGGTTTTCACCGCCAGGGAATCAAGTTTTAGACAGCAGAATTCCAAGTCTGAACACGGCTATCCTTGGTGGCAATCAAGGCTTCGGGAACAGCATCCCGAACCAGAAAGGATACAGTTTGGGATCCAGTCCTGGCCAGGCACAAGGACTTGGCCACGAAGGTAACGGGCATGCTGTTGGAATCGGCGCAGAAGGATTTGGTTTAAGCAATGGAGACAACGGCCAGGGTGATTACAGTCCTGGTGGACAAGGGCTGAGTTCTACCTTAATAGGAAATATCAACGGTCACAGAGGGTACAGCCTGGGGTCCGGCAACAGCCTGTCTTCTGTGAATAGTAACATGTTTAGGATGTACAATTCTGGGAGCAGCAGCGGACCATCTTCAGGATTCCAAGAAACCAGGGGATTCAGTTCTGGAGGTGGTCACAGCATATCATCGGGCATTTCGGGAGGGAGCCACATCCTCGATGGATACAGCCCTGACAGCGGCTATGCTACCATCAGGGGAGGACATCACAAAGGACCAGGAAGTGTGAGAAGCATTAACGGGTACGACGTGGAGCACGTGGGCTTTGGGTCGGGCGGTCGCCATCACGGAGCGAGCAGCTTCGAAGACGGCTTCCACGGAGGGTTCGACAGCGAGATCGAAGAGGTCGAGGTGTCGGGCTGGAAGGGCATCAGGAGCGGCCACAGGGGGAGGCCCTCGGGCGGCGGGAGGGTCCGCCACACGTCGGGGCTGAGGGCCAGCGAGGAGGACATCTTTGGCGAGGGCGATTTGAAGGCGTATGGTTCGTCGAGCCGGCCGGTGACATCGACGAGGTCGCGGCCTGGCGGGCGGCCGAAGAAGGGCGCGCACAAGGAGGGCAAGCCGCACCGCAAGGGCGCCAAGAACGAGAGCAGGGTGAGGCCCAAGAGGAGGCCGGTCAGGTTCCCCGACGACGAGCCGCGGAGCGTTAGAGGCAAGAGGCATCACTGATGAAGGTTCTGCTG
>NQII01005065.1:0-14303 GCA_002778355.1 Clitarchus hookeri | reverse complement strand
ATGTGTGTGTGTGTGTGTGTGTGTGTGTGTGTGTGTGTGTGTGTGTGTGAAACCACTCAGTTGTTGTCTTCGTATTCAGTAATTCAGTAACTTTAATAAAATACCACAATGAATACGGGGCCAAATCCTTAAAGTTGTTACACCCCAGGACAGAGGCAGCGTCTATTAAATCCACATGATTTATGTTGAGGTTATACACAACAGTTGCCACTGAAATGCACGCAGAGAGAATTAAAAAAGCGATGAAATGCGTCGGTGAGGGCAAAACCACTGTACAATGAGAAGGCCGTCAACCATCGGAAACTTTACTACAAAGAAATAACTTATTTAATATAATAGTGCATTTAAGTTACAATTGAGAAGCCTGATCTTTCATAATTAGTAATAACTTCGACAACAAGTATATCAATAACAGGTACTAAATGTCTAGGTTAAACTATGGTCTGAGTCCATGTACGAACCTCGCGTGCCACTAGTTTGCGTACTGTTTTTTTTTTTTTTCGGAGTCCCTTGCCCTTCCTTTTACCCTCAAATTATTTTAGTGTTAAAATGTTTACACTTCACTTATGCTGCTTTTGTGAGAAGAAATACATAGAAAATGTAATTGTATTCCGTTATCCGCTTATGCTATTGCAATAATTTTTGAGCAGATCACATAATGTGTTTTTCCATCTCTTATGCATTACCTCAGCATTAATATACACTGAAGAGCAAAAAAAACTGGTATAGGCGTGCGTATGCAAATAACAGAGGTATGCACTCAATCAGAGTAACGCGATGCGGTCGGCAGCTAGATCGGTTACTGCTGCTACAATGGCAGGTTATCAAGGATTTAAGTGAGTTTGAACGTGGTGTTATAGTCGGCGCGCGAGAGATGGGACATAGCATCTCCGAGGTAGCGATAACATTTGGATGTTCGCGTACGGCTATTTCACGAGTGTACCGTGAATATCGGGAATCCGGTAAAACATCACATATTCGACATCGCTGCGGCCGGAAAAAGATCGTGAAAGAACGGGACGAACGACGACTGACGAGAATCATTAAACGTGACAGACGTGCATTCCTTTCTGAAATTGGCGCAGGTTGGATTTGTGGACTGCCTGTAGGATTCATCGTGTGAATTGCCTCCTGCATACCTTAAGATATNAAATTGGCGCAGGTTGGATTTGTGGACTGCCTGTAGGATTCATCGTGTGAATTGCCTCCTGCATACCTTAAGATATTAGTCGAGTTCATGCCACGTCGTCTTGTGGCACTTCTGCGTGCTCGGGGAGGCCCTACACTATATTAGACATGTGTACCAGTTTGTTTGGCTCTTCAGTGTAAAGGGACACGTATGGCATTACGTTTTAATTTACAGTACACGTTTATGCATTGGTTTCCTTGCAGGTACTCAGTCTACCTAATCATTAATATGAATGTATGTGAATGGCATTCCTTTTAATTTATAAAATACACTGTTTTTGCATTGTTTTACTTGCAGGAAATCAATATTTGTTTTACTTGGTTTAGTTTAGTTATAAATCGTTGTAAGGAGTCTTGGCATATGCTTATGCGGTTGTACCTTCGCCGCAGACTAACTCAACNAGTTTAGTTATAAATCGTTGTAAGGAGTCTTGGCATATGCTTATGCGGTTGTACCTTCGCCGCAGACTAACTCAACAAGCTGCGTCTACGTCGTGATCTTCAGGACGGCAGTTTTTTTTTCATGGCTACAGACAGTACTTTATTTTCACTGTTTACATTACTGTAACCTATGTGTGGCATTACTGACTACCCACGAATTAGGTCATATGCTTTTAATTACGTTGAACGACTCGATAATCCGACTTGGTATGAAACCATTTCTCATAAAATGTTTACAGCAATTGAGCGGATAATGCGGGAGTTATATTTTATGTACACGTGTGTATATGTGTACAGACAAAAGTATAAATAAAGTGTTATGGAATGTACATAGACAAGACTAGAAGAGAGCGGTTTTTTTTATGTGAAACTCCTTTATTAATAAAAAGATTATTAATATGTTATTGTTGAATTCCAAGGTGAAAACAAGGGTTTTATAAACCACTTGCTGTTGTATGTTAGCTAACATCATGTTCTAATTAACAAAATAGTTTGGCTTGCCGCAAACCACTCAGTTACTTAGTTTTTGAGAAAAAGTTGTGTTGAGATATTAACGGGGGTTTTGAATGTTAAAATCCTAGCTAGGCAGTGTTTATATCTCACACGATCGTGCTTCCAGGCCATTATATATATTACCGTGCTCTTAGAGCCATTGCGAAGATATTTACTGAACGAGAACTCAAATCATTTTGTATGGTGTGTAGCTAAATAATTCCCAATGCAAAGGGTTTCACAACTGTCTGTTTACACAACTTACTAGTGTTTATTGTAACTTATTTAGTAATCCCAAACTACTGTACGAAAGTTACAATTTAATTATATATTTTAGAAACTTGACACCAGCCAAAGCTGAGGTTTGGACGTAGGTGTTGTAATCTGTTCTGTGGCGTGAGGCGCCAACACTTNAGTTTAGTTATAAATCGTTGTAAGGAGTCTTGGCATATGCTTATGCGGTTGTACCTTCGCCGCAGACTAACTCAACGGGATGCGTCTACGTCGTGATCTTCAGGACCGCAGTATTTTTTTCATGGCTACAGACAGTACTTTATTTTCACTGTTTACATCTCTGTAACCTATGTGTGGCATTATCGACTACACACGAATTAGGTCATATGCTTTTAATTACGTTGAACGACTCGATAATCCGACTTGGTATGAAACCATTTCTCATAAAATGTTTACAGCAATTGAGCGGATAATGCGGGAGTTATATTTTATGTACACGTGTGTATATTTGTACAGACAAAAGTATAAATAAAGTGTTATGGAATGTACATAGACAAGACTAGAAGAGAGCGGTTTTTTTTATGTGAAACTCCTTTATTAATAAAAAGATTATTAACATGTTATTATTGAATTCCAAGGTGAAAACAAGGGTTTTATAAACCACTTGCTGTTGTATGTTAGCTAACATCATCTTCTAATTAATAAAATAGTTTGGCTTGCCGCAAACCACTCAGTTACTTAGTTTTTGAGAAAAAGTTGTGTTGAGATATTAACGGGGGTTTTGAATGTTTAAATCCTAGCTAGGCAGTGTTTATATCTCACACGATCGTGCTCCCAGGCCATTATATATATTACCGTGCTATTAGAGCCATTGCGAAGATATTTAATGAACGAGAACTCAAATCATTTTGTATGGTGTGTAGCTAAATAATTCCCAATGCAAAGGGTTCCACAACTGTCTGTTTACACAACATGCCAGTGTCTATTGTAACTTATTTAGTAATTCCACACAACTGTACGAAAGTTACAATTTAATTCTATATTTTATAAACTGACTGTGTTTATTTTTTTTTCAGGTAAGGTGGGACGTTAGCCAGAAGTTCAAGGACTTGTTTTCCCCAGTGCTTGGACTCGTTACGTGAAGAGCGCTTTGTTATTTGTTGTATTGTTTTTATACGTCATTGTATTTAATTAAAAATATTGTTCCTTTGGCCATGTTTGTCTTCATTTCATTCCTGGGAAGAATTAATTCCTACACGCAAGGTTCTGAAATGGCGTGCCAGTGTTCCCGTCGTACTACTCGAACTACGGGACTTCAAGCGATAACCCTATAATTTCTTCGCTACGAAGTCTGAAGCAAAGTTCAACACATGTCCGTGTACTAGTTTCGAGAGTTTCCGATCGTTACATGTTGCGATGAGGCAGTGTGAAGAGGCGGTTTCTTGCTATGCTGGAGAGCGCGGAGATAGTGCTTGCAATGTACGCGATGTCCTGAAAGTAGTATTCGCACCTCGTCTCAAGAGAGTACTCTTTCCGTATGAAAGCCCATTGGACGCGCGTTAAGTAGTTTTGTAGGAANTTAACATCGAGGGTCGACGAGGGTGAAACGAGGAGAGCATGGAGCAGTGCCAGAATGGAAGGTCGGGGGAATCGGGAGATCCCCGAGAAAACCCGCTGACCAGCGTCATCGTCCGGCACTATTCCCACATGCGAATATCCAGGGGTGACCCCGCCGGGAATATACCCCGTTTCGCCTTGATGTGAGGCGAGTAGTCTGACCACTACACCACCGCACCCCCCAAACATTGAGAGAGAAGTGAGGAAAGAATACGGAATCACCCCGATAAACTCACCGACCACGAGAAGTGTCCGCCACGTTTCCTACATTGAGGAAAGCGCAGACTGACATTTGCTGAAATATGTTTTTATTAAATACTGTTGTGCTCCTGTGGACATGTTTCATCATTGTTAGACCAAAGACACAGGGGAAACAAGTGTAATCAAATTCATCGAACGTATACATGCTGTTCGCGGTTAACCGAGCACTTTTCAAATCAACCCGTGGAAAATATCACTGCTCCTACCTGCACGTATTTAAATGTGCGCACTGACTGACGTACGCCACGAAGGCTGGTAACGGCAGAGGGAAAATAGTTCCAACTCTTATAGTAGAATTAAAAGTGTTAGATAAACATTTGTCAATACTAAGAGTATTTATTTTGTTTCCTATTTTTTTAAAATACATATAAGTGTAAAAACGAGCAAGATTTTTTAATATATAATTTTATAATAATTATACTTGACCGGCGCATGGATAAAGTGATCATGCCCATGGCGATGTTAATTTTGTACATGGCGGAAGGATACCGAACGTGAGTACAAGTATATCTTAATCGGGGCTTTCAAAAGTGCTCAGTTTACCGTGAACAGCTTGTAGAAATGATACGCATGAAATGCAACCGCGATACCGCAGAGAAAACAAATAAAGGCTATGAGCCATATATCCCTCAGAAGACTACGCGCATGACAAAATTGAAACTATTGCATTGGACAATCACTCTAGCTTCAGTTTCACTCACACTGCATGACCGGAACTGGCGCACGCCACTATGCAAATAGGACACAGTAAATTATTTACAATATTAAACACTTCCAACACTTGGCGAAATTCTTTACTGAAATAATTGCTTCCACCAGCGTAGGAGTTAAAACGCGTACACGCGTATACATGGCGATAATAATATAGTATATTCGCGGTTTATTCACACTTTCTGAGTCAAACCTTTGAAAAATCACCCCATGTATGACGTGTTTGGTAGTTTCCATAATATGTTTTATACTTCTGTTAACATCACAAGAAATTTATTTTTCGTTAAATTTTACTTTTACTTAATTTATGTTTTTTGTATAATTAATACGGGTAAAATGAGAGAGAATATAGATGTGTTTGGTTATTTTATAAATAAATTTAGTTTATGCTTACTAAGAAATAGTTCTCATGGGAAATGTTATTGAACTGGGTGCGCACGAATGCATAGCGTTTTCCCATTGGCAGAGACCTGAAAAATTCGCGTTTTTATTTCGGGACAAGCTAGATTTAAAATCCCCGTACGTTTGTATTGCTAATGCTATTGGTCCACCCGTTAAAATTACACCTCCCGGACAACTCTGAGCCAATAATAAATACACAGTAAAATGCAGACCGAATCACCGTCTTCCGCTATTACAACAAGCAACCAACGAACGGTGATAACTGCATGATTTTGCATATGGAAATGGAGTATAGCCTACAGGTAATTGAACTCGCGAATTTTTCAGGTATCTACCCATTGGTGTAGTATTCTAGACTTAGCTAACATTTGTCTGCATGAGTTGGAGGAATAGCCTGAAAGTAGAACTGAAGCAGGCTTCAGAAAAGTTGGAAGTTACCGGGACACGACAACATACATTTTATTGGCTGTTACATGTTTGCTGTCATTATTTCTCTACTTCGTTTGTCCTGTGCACAAAAAATACACCAGTTGTGCCGGCAAATAGTCAGCGGTGTTAGAGTGCGTGGCCGTATTATAGTGCACCAATAACCTTGAAGTTTCTACTACAGAGTGCAAATTATCTCATCATGCACAATCAACCGTTTGATGACGTACCAGAGCAGCTTCTTCCGGCCACACGACGTATTTTGTACCGACATTTTGTTCATTCTAAGCTCAGTACTTACTGGTCTTAAGATAAACATCGAGTGGATGTGTGTAGGAGGTTCAATAAGAGAACAAATACTAATGAATAGAGACCGGAAAAAAAATCGCGAGTTCAATGACCTGCAGGCTAGACTCTACAGTCGTATGTGCAAATATGCCGACAGCAACTGCACATTGGTTGCCTGCTGTCAAAGTGGAAGGTGACTATTGGACCAGCATTCACCAGGAAGTGTCAAATACGGCGTGGGCGAATGGATTAAGTTATATAAAGGCATGTGTTTTGAATTCCAGCTTGTCCTAAAATGAATACGCGAATTCTTCAGGTCTCTACTAATGAATCGTCCGTACGGTACACGGGCAACGTGTGTTGAGTGTTAAGCAGGCAGAGTTGTTGCTACTCAGTCTGAGGATCTTGGCTCGATCCCCGGAACGACTTTGGAATTTTTCTGGTGGTCATTGGTTCTTCTGGATGTGGAACGGAATGATGAGACACCGCCACAGAGTAGGCAAGTATACAGATGTGAAGCAGCCGCTTGTGACGCGAGCTCAAGCCGCGCACGCCAGCATAACGGCGTCACTGGCCAGCAGCGTGTCGAAGCGCCCGTTCGTGCAATCAGTATTATACCTGGTGACTTTCTTGCCAGCCGGACACTAGGCCCGTGCCAGAAGCTCGAGCAGCCAATCAGCGACTGATAAACCCTTTGAAAAGCATGCACGTGTATACCCGAGGGGCTACGTTTATATGGAAATTTATTTTCTCTTGAAGACACAAACATCACATTTTTCTAGTTATGCTGTTCCGCTGGACTTCATCGGAATATAAGTAAACGGTTATAACTACTCAACATTTCAATTAGTAAGAATAAAACTGCTTTTCTGAATAATTTCTCAAATGAACACGGTGGATTTTAAAACCTGTTATAAACTGTTCACGGTTAATTGAACACTTTTGAAGTCAACCTTAGGAAAATGTCACTGCTCCTACCTGCATGTATTTCGACGATCGCACTAAGTGGCAAGCGCACAGTAGGTTGGTAGCCACGGAAGAAAGTTCCATGTCTTAAAGTTAAAATGAAACTATTACGTAAGCGTTTGTGAATATTGGGATTTTTTTTTTTTTGCTTTCTGTTTTTTAAATGCTTATAAGTAGAGCCAGTGACTTTTCGCGTAAAAATCGGAGCACACAGTAGACTTCAATACTATATACACACCTCAGCTGTTGTTATACCTCCATTGGCTGCTGGTGCCGTGTCCGTCTTGGACCAAGCCCCTCAGGACTAAGTAACTCTGACACTGAACCTTCGTGATTCGTGCGCAAACGGTTGACACGGGCCAGAACATTTGTTAGCCAATCAAAGAAGCTGGACGACCCTACAGTGCTTTGGACTGTATCTTGTATCGAAATATTTTCGCGAAATATCACTGCCCCTACATATGAGTGTAAGGATTAAGAAATTTGTAAAATATTGGTTTTTATAATATCACAGTTCTACTTGACCAGCGTATGAATAAAGTGATTAGACTCATGGAAATGTTAATTTTACATGTGGAGGAAGAATACACAACGTGCATACAAGTAGATCTAAAGTGGGGCTTTCAAAGGTGCGCAGTTATACATATGCCGCGACACATTAACTGGCACACAGTCAATGTGCGACCTCATTGGCTGACGGCCAGCCAATAATAAACGTTGCAGAGTACAGTAGGCGTCTACGGTGTAGCCAGGACCAATAGGACGATGGTAAGTGTAAGTACAGAGCCCAACACATCTGATATTGCTGTAGTGGAGAATACGGGCAGCTCACTTCAAGCTTGTCTTCAGTACCAGTAAATATTTGCCGTCCTCAAATGGACCGCAACGCCATCTCACTTCTGTGTAGTTAACTAACTATTATGTGACAAAGGTGGAGTAAGGTAAGCGCGCTACATAGTTATTGTAAACTTGGAGATAGATAAACCTAACTTTACGGTACTTGTATAGCGTGCTTAACACATTGCTGAACGGTTTTCCATTTTATAACAAATATTTTCTTCTTTCTTTTTGGACATTCTACTCAAAACTGATTATACGCGTCACTTCTATGGCGATGTAAATAATCGACGTATACAAACTCACATTAGCGCTAAGAATCAAAGCGAGCCGTAACAAAACAACAGAATATTGTAGAAAAAGACTGCCACTGTCGTGAAATGAATAAGGAATTTGTTCCAAGAATACTTCATACGTGACTACATTGCATCAAATGGCTTAACTCCGCTGAACTGCCCAGCATGAGGTGTCAGAGGTCTTTGTCTCACGTGGGCCCGGTGGCACAGTGGCTAGAGCGCTCGCCTCCCACCAAGGCGAACCGGGTTCGATTTCCGGCGGGATCGTTCCCGGATTTTTGCTTGTGGGAATCGTGCCGGAAGATGTCGCTGGTCGGCTGGTTTTCTCGGGGTTATCCCGTTTCTCCCGCTCTTGCATTCCAGCGCTGCTCCATACTCACCTCGCATAACCCTCGTCGGTTCTCAAGACCTCGCTATTAAGAGTCGCCCAAATCTCTTCACTCATTCTCATTATATGGGACGAGGAACTTGAACTGACCAGCCATCAAGTTATGACGTCACCGAAGTGCTATGTTGGACCCATGTGACCTTGACCCATGACCGTGACTATATAACCGTCACTTTGGATGACCTTGAAAACAAAAACTTGAGAAAAATTGTAAAAATGAAATACATTCATAAAAGTCAGCGAGCATTTTACAGTACTGACTACTACCACCAGCTTGGATTAAGGTGACCTTTGCATTTGACAAACCGGTGACCTTTAACCTTAAACTCAAAAAATCTAAAAAAAATCACAAAACAAAAAAAAATTATAAAAAATTATAAAAATTGCTGAAAATTATTTCAAAATTATAAAAAAATTCATCTAAAATTTTACAAAAAAATTAAAGTTTCGAATGTTTTGGCTTGGAGGGAACAAGAGACTGGAACCAACCAGCCACTATGTTATGACATTACCCAACCGCCATCTTGTATCCAGGTGACCTTAACATTTGACCTTAACCCGGCTACCTTTGACCTTGAACCCAAAAAATTAGCAAAACTCCTATAACATTTTCTAAGAATTTATAAAAATTTAATAAAAAGCATTACTAGTAATTTTTTTTTTTAATAATTTTAAAAACTTACATTTTTGGATATTTTCTACAGCACCACGTCCCGCA
This sequence comes from Clitarchus hookeri, assembly GCA_002778355.1. NCBI lineage: Eukaryota > Metazoa > Arthropoda > Insecta > Phasmatodea > Phasmatidae > Clitarchus > Clitarchus hookeri. The sequence continues at coordinate 5,038 of NQII01005065.1, read as the reverse complement.
AACGCTTGATCCCCCTCCAATTAATCACATTGTATTAACATTCCCCTCTCCACCCACTAACCTTTGCTCATTCTGCCGAATGCACTCCACCCACCAAAATGTTTTTTTCGTTTGTCATTTGTTTATATTTTCAACCTATAAGTTACACTGATGACTCCGACCAACATGTTAGATCTGGATGTTAGACCTTGACCTAACATCTGCGACCTTGACCCCGTGCCCTTAACCTTGGACAACCTTGAACCCAAAAAGAAATTCTAAAAACTTTTATTAAATCCCAAAAATTCTCAAAATACAGGTATTAAAAAAATTTAAAAAATTATTAAATACTTTTTTTTATTAATCTTTCTATCAATCAGAACCGTAATCAGCACCACATGCATCAATCTTTTCATCAATCTTTACACCAATCTTTCAATCTTCCCATCAATATTTCGCAATCTTTCCTTCAATCTTTCTATTTTTCCATCAATCTTTCGCAATATTGCCATCAATATTTCGCAATCTTTACATTAATATTTCACAATATTTCCATAAATATTTTGCAATCTTTCCATCCATCTTTCGCAATCTTTCCATCAGTCATCAATCCACATTCAATGCTTGGGTATGTCATATGTTTCTATCCTAACATGTTAATAAAAACGATTCACCAACTGTCTCCAAAATTAGTACATGTTGACAGAATTAATATTTTGTATGCAGTCAACTATTCATGCATTTTTTTGTACGTAAAGGCTTTACTATCATTCTGTATGCAGATCTTTCCGTTAATAGTTGAGTGCTCATATCACCACTTTAAAGTTGTGCGGGAAAAAAGGATACGACACAAAAATAAAGGAAAACCACTTATTTTATAATGATAATTTATTATTATTTTTGTAATTACATTTTCAGAAGAAAGCAGTTCATTACATAATGCGATATATCCCCGATACTTCAGTTAACTAACGATTGAAGATATCTCGTTAATGTGTGTGAGATACCCGCGTTTTTGAAGGCCAATCAAATATCTGAGTCTATAAACAAGTTCATTAGGGACTTCGGGAAATAGGTAGTCAGTGTTCTCTGCGCCTTATTTCTTCTTCATATCGCTTGTTGCAGAAAATGTGTTGGAGGGGTGTGTCAGTGCATCGAGAAAATCGCCATCATCGTCTTCACTGTCTTCAGGTTCATTTCCATCAATGCTCTCTTCTTGTTTTGTATTTTATATTAAATTTGCTTTTCTTTGTAGCAGGAGTTGTATGCTCATCAGTATTTAGAGCCGACGACCGTTTATTTTGAAGTTCTTCGTCTTCACGCGAATTTATTGCAAGTGTACACTCCACACAAACCGACTTTACTGCACTCATGCCATCTTTAGCATTAACTGTCTCGTCATAATCGCATGTGGAATCGGCACCCATCGATGCAGCAAGAGGTATTGCCGGCAACACTTGCTGACTCCCAGTAGACGAATCCTTGCAGATCTCGGTATGTTCTTTCAATGTATCTCCTTGAACAAACTGCATGGGACCAATATCGTAATGCTTCATCGCGCGAAAAGGACTCTTCGTGCAGGCCATTCTCTCATGCCGACGAGCATTTTGATCATAGGTGAGAACACGATCGCAGAATCGTCACTGGCGACAACCAGTTAGCGATAATGTAGGTCGCGGCTCCATGATCGTTGACGTCAAAGGCAGGCCTTCCTATTCGCAATTCATCTTCAGGTATGACGAGAGATAGCTTCCAATTAGATGTTCACCTCATGGTGTCAGAATGTCATTTGTCATATAAACACGCAGATACTTACATAACAATATGTTAAATAAAAATGCTTGTAGTCATATAAATGTATATATAAATATATAAATTAAAAGAAAATATATATTCTCTTCTTTATATATACATAGTTATATATGAAATTAATAAAAAATAATTTCTTATTTACATGTTTGTATTCATATATATAATTATGTATAAAATTCATTTTAAAACATTTATATTCCCATATTTATGTATACATAATTATCTGCGTATTTTATTCTGGTGCAAACGAGTATGTGAGTTTTCTCAGAGTGCTCCCATGTAATTTACATATTAATTTTATGGTGGAAGGTCTTTTGTGGGCACAAACTAATCTCTTTGCTGTAAAAAGAACCGCATTTATATTTTAAAAATGACAGTTGACGTTCTGACACCATGAGGTGAACATCGCCGCCGGTCTGGGTTGAGGAAGTGCCCGGGTTCGAATCCCAAATAAGGTATGGGTGTTAGTTTAAGATAGGTCATAAGTTAGTCTGTAAGCCGTCCCCTGATAGTCCTCCAGGCATAACACTGGGGGACGTTAATAAGCCGTTTCCAATCCAATTCCAATCCAATTTATTTAAATTTCTGTCAGAATCACTACCATTACGAATTTTACCTGTAATTATAAATAACGGGCTTGATCTACTTGTGTTCTGAACCCTCCTAATATTGGATCTCAAAATTAAGTCGCGGAGGAATACATGTAAATCAAAGATGGCGGGGATACCACCCCCGGGTTCCACCAGCCAGCAGATATTTTGCGCATCCAAGGCTTCCAAACGCGTGAGCTCTAAGGCTGACTATTCCTCACTCACCACTTGCTTCATCACCTCTACGAGCAAGCCGCCCAATTCACGTGCAGTCTTTCTGTAGGCGATCCTATAATATTTATGATCCGCCAATAGAGATAAAATTACCAGGCGTGTCTAAGACAACTCTGAACTTCCCATATAGAAAATTCAGCAGCCAAAACTAATTCTGAAATCACCCGTTTTTGCATTTTTCACCCCCCAAAAAATATAATTCTTTTAGTATATATGAAACGTCACTACAAGGCTAATCTCATAAGAACCCTGAGGGGCAAAAATAATATAGCTATATTGTTCCATATTTGCACTAAACACTGTTCAGCTTGTAAACATTAAAATTGACTACATTTCCAGCAAATACAATTAATTGATTCCTTTGTTTTATGCGTAATCATACATAAAAAATTCAATAATGCAAGTAATTAAAACTTGTCACTTGCATAAATGATTTAATAAATACTAAATAAAAGACATTAACTGCCTCAAATTACGCGTGCAATCACAAAGGGGTAAATTTCTGCGACTTAAAAACATATTGGATGTAAAGAAAGTAGTTGTAAAATTTATCTTAGATTTTTTTCCGTCCCAGAACTGCTATCAAATAAAGTTAATTAAGCACATATTAAAATTATCTAAAGCTGCTGTTGTCTTTCAGTCCTGCTTGTTTATTTTTTTAAAATCAATTTTAATTTTATTTTATTTTTACGTTCCACGAACCATAAAATTTTCTTTTATAAATGTGATTATGCCGTGCAAACATATACGTAGTAACCTAAATAATTCGCTCAAAGAATCTACTTCTGCTTTCCTTAAGGAGGATTCACACTCGGACCTTTATTGGGCCGTGTTCCAAATAAACAGCGCTCTCTTTCATGTTCTCACTCGTACTCTAAAACCCCTTCCCAAAATGTCCTGCTTGCTTCCAACATAGACAGCATCCGCACTCGAACTCTTTCTTCCGGGAGATCGCTGGTCGTTCGTCAGCCACGTTGTTGGATAAAGAAAAATCATATAAATTATAACGAGTATTTTAAATCGTGATTGGTTTTGAAGTTAGTTACGGCATGAACGCGGACTATGCCACGTACAGTTCTGTCAATGCATAGTAATGAAGAGAAGGGAATGTTGCGACATTGCCGAATCCGCCAACGTGTTAATTTCATTGGAAAGAAACGAGATGTACAATTCTACAGATTAACTTCATTTATTCACAAATACGCACTGTATAGTGGGACACCTCACTATCATTCGGCATTGTGCACTGAGGATAACAGCTACATTGTGTAAACAAATAAACAATATCAGAGATCACGTATAGAGCATGCATTCACTGCGTACTAACTTCACGCTGTTATGAATTAGCTTTTCAGTCAATTCATACCTGAAAGGGTACTCTGGGCGTAGCTAAATAACGAGTCAAGATTAGGTAGAGCACAGCAGTATAAGATGGAGTTTATTGAACATAAGTATTATACAATAACTATATACGTGAATATTGATCGGGGGAGCTTAAATGGAATACCAAGATGCTAATTAATTATATTAAGTATTATTACCTCACGCCATTACTATTACAATTTAAATGGAAAGTTCCCACCTTGTTCATGTTGCCGGAGGCTGATTCCAGGAGGCAGTTAACGACGGTCGGATACACCCATCTTCAGTGGTCTTCTCATTCCAGTGGCCCGACGACAAAAGACGCCTCTCCCAGTGTTACGCTGGCCTATATCGGGCGCGTTGTTTAATATTTTCGGTCTGTGGAGGAGGTTACTGAAACTGTCTTTCGCAAGGTGTTATTGCGATCACGCTCGTGCCCTGGTTCAGTGTTTAAAGGTGTGATCAGGCAGGCCGTCCAGCTAAGGCCTGATCACGCGCTCGTGCACTGGCACTCTTATGCGGGACAGCATGACGTCACATCCGAGCGCGAGTGTGGACGTTTCGGTTGTATGGAACACGGCCTAGTTTCGCGAGACCCTGTGGATGGGCTCTAAACATCTAATTGAGAACCCCATACTCTTAGAGATACCTTATTGGCTGAGCTACTACCTGCTTAGATTCTAATTGGCGACAATGTTCTGCCATGTATCATAAACACCCATTCCGAACTACTTAAAAAATAAAGGCAATTTTCATTTAAACACGTTATTACAGCGTATGTTATAGGATAAAATTGATGCCTTTTGGACTCACGTAGGTCCTTTTTGGATTTTCCAAAATTTTACAAAAAATTTTTTATGGGTGCATGGCTTTGTGGTGCATGCAAAATGCGCAATGGCTCATTTCTATGCAGTTTATAGGAGCTACTGTAACAGAGATTTCGTTTTTTTTGTCTTTAACAATTTTTGCCACTCAGCTCCGTTTTTCATTAATCAACATTAATCAAATTATACAAGATTTATCTTTATTGGGACCTTCTTTTAACCTCATAGCAACTGAAA
>NQII01005064.1:167106-169159 GCA_002778355.1 Clitarchus hookeri | reverse complement strand
GTTTTGTAGCGTCCATCACCATATTCAACTTCCCCCGTCTCTGCTGCACGTGTCCGGGGTGCTTGTCGTCCCTCCGGGTCATAAAACACGTGGCCGCTGCTCATGTGGTCCGCAGCCGGCCTGGCGTCGTCCCTTGGTTCTGGCCCTTGGTCCACAGTATGGGTGGCCATCGACTTCGTGGTGTATGTGGCGTACATGGCGTACGTGCAGTCCTGGTTAGGGGCTGCCCGCAGTCCTACTCTGTCAGAAGCTGTTGCCAACTCGTGGTCCCCTGCCACTTCAGTCTAGGGTGATGCTTGCCAGGTTGGGGAAAGGCACATGTTCACTCCAGAGCAAGAAAAGACAGAAGGCCTGAGGCATAGAGCATATGACTACGCCAGTGGCGCATCACATGAAATACGTAAAATTCTCCCTTTGTAACTTGTATATTGCCGTATCAAAAACATTAACATAAAGTTTAATAGATTCTTACCATTACTGCACTGGGGTGCACTCAGTGCTCATTGGCCATGTGCAGTGTCTTCCATTTATGCACTAGAAATCGCACCGAGTGCTGTCGTTTCACATCTTCCAGTTGATTGCACTGAAAATGTGCACACTGAGAGAAATTGTTTGCCGCACTCTCTCTAGTGTCTGTGCGGCAGTTTGAGTGAAAATATGGCTGACAAACAAGCACTCACTTTTCTAGTTTGAGAGCACACTGAGCGAGCACCCAGTGCAGTCAATTGGAAGACACCATAATTCTACATGTTTTCTAACTGCTTAAATGCCTTTTTGAGTTTTAATGTCACATTCAATACTATTGAAAGTCATTCAGATGAATGATCGATTCAGCACAAACTATTGCAATCAGTTTCTCAAACCAACTACATTTTTACTACTTCACATCTGAATCTTGCGCTGTTATATATATATATATAATTTTTTTTTTTTTTTTTTTTTTATAAGGCATTTACTTATTTTGAGATTTCAAAAGGCTAAAGCAATTTTTGTAGAGATTGCATGATCTTGTTCATTGCGAAAAATAAGTGGCCCTGTGAATAGAGCCTTACTTTTCTGAAAAACTGTCTCATCGGACACTGCATCATAGGCTGATTCACAACCCTGTTTTTATGCTAAATTTGACAGGACTCTTTGTTCATATATTATACAGTTCTGAGAAATAAATTTAATCATAACACATCTGCATTTTCAAATAAAGTTCATGAATGAATAGCATCTTATTGTCTAGCAAACATTTAACAAACTATCTTGTCAGGTGTTGTGTCAGGCGGATTTGTGACCGAGTTTTAGGCTAATTTTGCTGTTAATCAGCGTTCATATCTTCATTTGTGAGGAATCATTTTACCTGAACTAAAAAGACTCTTTTTTTTCTTTCGTTAACGTTAAAACACAAATTTCATAGGTCATCGACTGAATGACCTGACATTGTAGCTCAAATTTTTTGAGCTCGAAAAATATTTTGAGACAATCTCAAGCAGGTATTCGGCTCGAGCTAGATTTTTTAATACTCTCAGACCTCTAGTGAATAGTGAAATTAATTGTATTTTTTTCTGTCTTTTTAATGCATGTAAATTTAACAATAACATTTTTTGTTTAATATTTACTTTTCTAATAATTTTTTAGTTTTACTTGCCAGGCGCACAAATAAAATGATGCGGCATACNATCATTTTACCTGAACTAAAAAGACTCTTTTTTTTCTTTCGTTAACGTTAAAACACAAATTTCATAGGTCATCGACTAAATGACCTGACATTGTAGCTCAAATTTTTTGAGCTCGAAAAATATTTTGAGACAATCGCAAGCAGGTATTCGGCTCGAGCTAGATTTTTTAATACTCTCAGACCTCTAGTGAATAGTGAAATTAATTGTATTTTTTTCTGTCTTTTTAATGCATGTAAATTTAACAATAACAGTTTTTGTTTAATATTTACTTTTCTAATAATTTTTTAGTTTTACTTGCCAGGCGCACAAATAAAACGATGCGGCATAGAACAATGTTAATTTTACATACTGCGGAAGAACACACGTTGCGATTACAAGGAGATCTT
>NQII01005064.1:117106-162106 GCA_002778355.1 Clitarchus hookeri | reverse complement strand
TTGTGTATGTGCATGCTCGCCACTATCCAAGTTTTTTACTACTACGCACCAAAAAAGAAGACTGACACTAGTTGCGTGCTTGAGTTTACTGTCTTTTCATTGGACTGACTGCTCCTTCATTTTGACATCTATTCCAACTGGAGCCGTCCTTTTTAATTGAAAAGGTTTTTCTAATAAAAACCCCTTTGAAATAACAATCCTTTTCTTGGGAACCATGAAATGTTTCAGAATCAAGAGTTGAGTTTACTGTGTGTAAAATAACCATTAGAACTATCAAAACATTAAGTCATTGGCCTAAATACTTTCACAGTCTTAAATTTTAAACATTTATACATAATGCTTTTTGAAATATGCCCGTATTCTTTGAACAGCTGAAAACAGTTAACAAAGCATGATAGTTTAATTATTGGAGTCGCGTGGCAATGTTTTTGTTTACATGTAGTGGAAGGATACGTAATTGCTACCCATAAGTAGAACTTTAGCATGGCTTCAGAGCTATGGTTTATGCTGTCATTGTAGTTTTAATACTCGTTACAATACAGTCCTCCTGCGCATTAGTGCAAACATCAAAAAAAAATTTTTTGTTTAATTATTACTTGAAAACATTTTCTAATTATGATGATAGTAAAGCCCCTACGGTAGTTTAAATGAAGGGGAACAATCAAATTTCAGGACTATCTTAAGTATTTCATGTAGATTGATGGTCAGTACAACTACTACTTGATATTTTAAGCTGCTAAAGCATATTGTTACGCGCTCGCTGCTTCGCACCCTATGCGAGAGAGTAGAAGTGAAGGACAGCAGGTATATGATTGCGGCAGCAGCAAGTCAATGGATTGTTTTGAATGACAGGCGAGCGATAAGCCGGTGGCTGCATATCTGTTACAGAAATCAAGTAGACACGATAATAATTTTTGTGGCATGCGCTGCTGACTCTGGTTGTATTGAGTTTCTGCATCTATCTGAGGATTTTCTAGTTGTTTACTGCCCTAGATTCTGTCCGCATGACTCGGGGTGTGTAGAACTTACCAGGTCAAGGCCAGCAGAGTATAAATTGTGGGACGGGCCCTGCGGGCCGGGTGTAGTTAATGAGTGACTGAGTTCCGGACGATAGATGACGAGCAGCGAGAGAATGACCAGCAGAAGGGAAATCTGCGACCGCGATTAATTAGCAGTGCGCCTATCAGGCTGGACTATTGGACTAGATAAGTGAGTGAATGACATAACAAATGTTGGCAACAGATAGACTGAATACATGTTAATGATTAATATGTGCTAATTGACTGTAACCAAACTGAGACATTAAGAAGGACATTAATTACCGTTGCAATATACATTAAATATTGCTCTCACTGTAAGATAATATTGGGGACAGATAATTTAATGTGGTAAATAATAGCTGTGTGAATAAATTAGAAAATCAATTTATTTATTTCATTTTATTTACGACCTCCATCTCTCACAAACTCAGATACACCCCTCAGGCATTCTTGTAACACTGGTGTCAGAAGAGGGATGGATGGAATCTTTTAATTGTTAATCAAGTTGGGCAATAGGCCAGTAATTAAAAAATTTAATTTAGAAAGTCTCTTTTGTACAACCATTGCAGTGAATGCTAATTAGAAATATGTCTGCAGAACTGGAAGCACTGCGAGCATTAATTGAGGGGCTAGGTAGCCAGATGATTAGTGTGAGCGCAAGTGTAAATAGCTTAAAAGACAATGTAAATAGCAGAATTATTTGTGTGAAAGAAAGTGAGANATTAGTGTGAGCGCAAGTGTAAATAGCTTAAAAGACAATGTAAATAGCAGAATTATTTGTGTGAAAGAAAGTGAGAATGAGAATGTAAATAGTGTAAATGAACATGTAAACAGGAAAATATGCACTGTAAATGTAGACAGGAAAATGCAAAACATTAGTGAGTTTGTGAATATGAGAGTTGACCCTGTGGACAAGAAGATTGATAGTGTAAATGAAAAGTGGTCAGTGTAACTGAAGTAATGGACGGTGTCTTTGAAATGATGGACAGCGTTGAGAATGAACTTAAACAGAATAGAAGGAATTGCACGAATCTCTTCAACAACGGAGTTTCACCATCACCACACCGGCAGCCGTCAAAGATGATGAGGCAGTACAAGTTGTAACCAATGCAGCAGTCTTGGAGGAGAGCCCTAGGATTTGCGGCATTGGTGTCTTGCAGCCAGGAATGGGGAAGTGGTTCTCAACTAAGCCCGCCTCTTACGATGGTCAGACTTCTTGGCGGGAGTACCAACGCCAGTTTGAATTAGTTGCCACCCTGAATGGCTGGTCAGCCGACAGCGAGCTTACTACCTCGCCGCTGAGAGGCCCTGCATTGAGCATACTACAATTTCTGGCTGAGCGACATTGACTGGAATACCCCACACTGTATCTGCCTTGTAGCTACGTGCGTTGGAGCTACGTTTCAGCGACTGGTATCTGCGACATGCCCACCATGCACAGCTGTGAAGATGCACCCAGCCACCAGGTGAGCCACTGCAGGAGCTATGGCAAGACATTATGCAGCTCACCCACCTATCTCTGGAAGGTTGCCTCGACGAGGCGCACAAAATCATCACAGTCGGCTTCTTCATCGATGCTATCGCCGACAGAGGTACGGCAAGCGGTACGTCTGGCTGCACCCTANACATGTAACTCCTAGGGTGATTTTTCAAAGGTTCTTTTCAAAAGTATCGAAGATACCGTGAATGGATTATACTTCATATTTTAAGCTGCTAAAGCATATTGTTACGAGCTCGCTGCTTCGCACCCTATGCGAGAGAGTAGAAGTGAAGGACAGCAGGTATAAGATTGTGGTAGCAGCAAGTTAATGGATTGTTTTGAATGACAGGCGAGCGATAAGCCGGTGGCAGCGTATCTGTTACAGAAATCAAGTAGACACGATAATAATTTTTGTGGCATGCGCTGCTGACCCTGGTTGTATTGAGTTTCTGCATCTATCTGAGGATTTTCTAGTTGTTTACTGCCCTAGATTCTGTCCGCATGACTCGGGGTGTGTAGAACTTACCAGGTCAAGGCCAGCAGAGTATAAATTGTGGGGCGGGCCCTGCGGGCCGGGTGTAGTTAATGAGTGACTGAGTTCCGGACGATAGATGACGAGCAGCGAGAGAATGACCAGCAGAAGGGAAATCTGCGNGACCGCGAGTATCAAGCAGTGAAGGTGCGCCTATCAGGCTGGGCTATTGGACTAGATAAAGCGAGTGAATGACATAACAAATGTTGGCAACAGATAGACTGAACACATGTTAATAATTAATATGTGCTAATTGACTGTAACCAAACTGAGACATTAAGAAGGACATTAATTACAGTTGCAATATACATTAAATATTGCGCTCACTGTAGGATAATATTGGGGACAGATGATTTAATGTGGTAAATAATAGCTGTGTGAATAAATTTGAAAATCAATTTATTTATTTCATTTTATTTACGACCTCCATCTCTCACAAACTCAGATACACCTCTCAGGCATTCTTGTAACATTGGTGTCAGAAGAGGGATGGATGGAATCTTTTAATTGTTAATCAAGTTGGGCAATAGGCCAGTAATTAAAAAATTTAATTTAGAAAGTCTCTTTTGTACAACCATTGCAGTGAATGCTAATTAGAAAAATGTCTGCAGAACTGGAAGCACTGCGAGCATTAATTGAGGGGCTAGGTAGCCAGATGGTTAGTGTGAGCGCAAGTGTAAATAGCTTAAAAGACAATGTAAATAGCAGAATTATTTGTGTGAAAGAAAGTGAGAATGAGAATGTAAATAGTGTAAATGAACATGTAAACAGGAAAATATGCACTGTAAATGTAGACAGGAAAATACAAAACATTAGTGAGTTTGTGAATATGAGAGTTGACCCTGTGGACAAGAAGATTGATAGTGTAAATGAAAAGTGGTCAGTGTAACTGAAGTAATGGACGGTGTCTTTGAAATGATGGACAGCGTTGAGAATGAACTTAAACAGAATAGAAGGAATTGCACGAATCTCTTCAACAACGGAGTTTCACCATCACCACACCAGCAGCCGTCAAAGATGAAGAGGCAGTACAAGTTGTAACCAATGCAGCAGTCTTGGAGGAGAGCCCTAAGATTTGCGGCATTGGTGTCTTGCAGCCAGGAATGGGGAAGTGGTTCTCAACTAAGCCCGCCTCTTACGATGGTCAGACTTCTTGGCGGGAGTACCAACGCCAGTTTGAATTAGTTGCCACCCTGAATGGCTGGTCAGCCGACAGCGAGCTTACTACCTTGCCGCTGAGAGGTCCTGCATTGAGCATACTACAATTTCTGGCTGAGCGACATTGACTGGAATACCCCACACTGTATCTGCCTTGGAGCTACGTGCATTGGAGCTACGTTTCAGCGACTGGTATCTGCGACATGCCCACCATGCACAGCTGTGAAGATGCACCCAGCCACCAGGTGAGCCACTGCAGGAGCTATGGCAAGACATTGTGCAGCTCACCCACCTATCTCTGGAAGGTTGCCTCGACGAGGCGCACAACATCATCACAGTCGGCTTCTTCATCGATGCTATCGCCGACAGAGGTACGGCAAGCGGTACGTCTGGCTGCACCCTACAACATGCAGGACGCCATGGCCTGAGCACTGGAGGTAGTGTCAGCAAGACAGGGAGCCGCACCCTGACGTCCGGTACGGGCAGTGACGCTGAATGAAGATGACAAAGACAGCATGAAGAAGACACTGACGGAGTTGCAGATGGCTGTGAAGGACATATCTTCCAGGGTCGGCNACAACATGCAGGACGCCATGGCCTGAGCACTGGAGGTAGTGTCAGCAAGACAGGGAGCCGCACCCTGACGTCCGGTACGGGCAGTGACGCTGAATGAAGATGACAAAGACAGCATGAAGAAGACACTGACGGAGTTGCAGATGGCTGTGAAGGACATCTCTTCCAGGGTCGGCTCCCCACCTAAACGTCCGGAGTGTTGGTCATGTGGACAGCCGGGGCACTGGAGAGCCTACTGTCTAAAATAGCAGCAGCAGTGAGAAAAGAGGCAGGGCAGNGGTCATGTGGACAGCCGGGGCACTGGAGAGCCTACTGTCTAAAATAGCAGCAGCAGTGAGAAAAGAGGCAGGGCAGCGAGAGGCAGGTGAGAATACAGCATGTTTGGAAAACTTGTAAACACCGTTCATAAGGGGCGAAGGTCGGTGACTGCTGGAGGGAAGGTCGCAATTTTCTTACATGTACTGTCAGTGAAACAGGATTGAGATGCAATACTTCTGAAGGGGAGCCTGAATGATGTTCCTTGCCAGATGTTCGTTGATACTGGGGTGACCATAACAGTAGTAAGACCAGACAGCCTTCCCCCCAGCGATTGTCCGACGACAGCATGGAACAGTGCTATTTGACTACAGTAACAGGTGAGACCACACCAGTAATCGGTAAGAGAAAAGTGATTATGAAGCTTGGTGACCTTAGCATGAAGCACAATGTTTCCATAGTAGAATAGAGGGTGAATGTTGCTTGGTGTTAGATGTATTGCATAGGCTGGGGTGCTGTATCGATATTCAACTTGGTGTTCTAAGGGTAGGCAGTACAGAGTTGGGGATATCACGGCATGATTATTCCTCCCCAGTTAGTTGCACAGTAATATGTGGTCAACGTACTGTGCTGCCCGCTTCTAGTGAAATTTGTCATTCCAGGCAGATGTCAAGGAAAGTGTGTCAGACGTTTTAGGTCTAATTGAGTCAGCAGAGAGGATTGGCTTCCTGCCAAGATAAGGTTGTTGCAGCAAGGACTTTGGTCTCTTCTAATTCTGACAGTTATCCAGTTAGAATGATAAATTTTTCTGATAGTGTCATTTCTCTTGAGGAGGGAGTCGTGATAGGTGTTTGCAAGCAGGTCACACAGGTACTTCCAAATGTTCCAGAAGATTCTATAGTAAAACAAGTAGAATGTCCTCTGCCAGAAGTACTGGATGAATTGCTAGTACATGTCCTCAACCAGAAGTACCGGATGAACTGCTAGTACGTTTCCTCAACCAGAAGTACCGGATGATCTGCTAGTACATGTCCTCTACCAGAAGTTCTGGATGTACTGCTAGTACGTGTCCTCTACCAGAAGTTCTGGATGTACTGCTAGTACGTGTCCTCTACCAGAAGTTCTGGATGATCTGCTAGTACGTGTCCTCTACCAGAAGTTCTGGATGTACTGCTAGTACGTGTCCTCTACCAGAAGTTCTGGGTGTACTGCTAGTACGTGTCCTCTACCAGAAGTTCTGGATGTACTGCTAGTACGTGTCCTCTACCAGAAGTACTGGATGAACTGTCAGTACGAACAAAAGAAAATCTTAACTTGTGACAGGAGAAGGCTGTCTCTGAATTACTTCTTGTGTGAACCAAATGACCTTGGAAGGACTAACGTGACCTGCCATCACATTGATATGGGAGATGCCAGGTCCTTAAAGCAGCCACCAAGAAGACTGCCACTAGCTTCGCATAAGGCAATTGTGGCAATTCTGAAGGAAATGGCAGAGTTAGATGTTATCAAACCATCAGTTAAATCATGGTCGTCACCCATTTTAATTGTTAAGAAGAAAGATTGCTCTCTTGAGGTTTTGTGTAAATTATTGCCAGCTTAATAACGTGACAAAGAAGGACTCATCCTATTCCAAGGATAGATGACAGATTGAACAGCCTAGCAGGTTTACAATGGTTTTTCTACTTTGGACATGAAGAGTGGGTACTGACAGTGCGATGTGGTCCCAGAGGCTAAGAGAAGACTGCGTATTGTGTCCAAGGGAAAGGAATCTGGCATTTCATAGTTATGACTTTTGGGCTGTGTGTGCCCCTGAAATCTTTAAATGCCTGATGGAAAAAGTCCTGCCTTTAGATATCTGACCAGTTTACCTAGATTACATTGTTGTGACAGGAAGGNGGATGTACTGCTAGTACGTGTCCTCTACCAGAAGTACTGGATGAACTGCCAGTACGAACAAAAGAAAATCTTAACTGGTGACAGGAGAAGGCTGTCTCTGAATTACTTCTTGTGTGAACCTAATGACCTTGGAAGGACTAACGTGACCTGCCATCACATTGATATGGGAGATGCCAGGTCCTTAAAGCAGCCACCAAGAAGACTGCCACTAGCTTCGCATAAGGCAATTGTGGCAATTCTGAAGGAAATGGCGGAGTTAGATGTTATCAAACCATCAGTTAAATCATGGTCGTCACCCATTTTAATTGTTAAGAAGAAAGATTGCTCTCTTGAGGTTTTGTGTAGATTATCGCCAGCTTAATAACGTGACAAAGAAGGACTCATCCTATTCCAAGGATAGATGACAGATTGAACAGCCTAGCAGGTTTACAATGGTTTTTCTACTTTGGACATGAAGAGTGGGTACCGACAGTGCGATGTGGTCCCAGAGGCTAAGAGAAGACTGCGTATTGTGTCCAAGGGAAAGGAATCTGGCATTTCATAGTTATGACTTTTGGGCTGTGTGTGCCCCTGAAATCTTCAAATGCCTGATGGAAAAAGTCCTGCCTTTAGATATCTGACCAGTTTACCTAGATTACATTGTTGTGACAGGAAGGNCAAATGCCTGATGGAAAAAGTCCTGCCTTTAGATATCTGACCAGTTTACCTAGATTACATTGTTGTGACAGGAAGGACTTTTGAAGAGCAGCTATCATGCTTAGATTCTGTATTCCAGAAGGTGGCTGCAGCCAACTTGAAACTGGTTCCTAAGATGTGCCACCTGTTTCAAAAGATAATAAATTTTTTGGAACACGTAGTGTCGGCCCATGGGATTGAAAGAGACTCCGAGAAGACCAAAGTGATAAGAAATTGGCTGACACCAACTGACAAAACCGAAGTGCGGAGCTTTCTGGGATTATACGCCTACTACCGTCTATTTGTACCTGTGTTTGCCACGATTGCCAAACCACTACGTGAACAGACTGAGATGAAAAGGAGATTTCATTGGACCACTGTGTGTGAACATGCTTTTAGTAAACTAAAGAAAATTCTGATATCTTCACCAGTCCTGGGTTTCCCGAAAAGTGAGGGTGTATTCATTTTGGACTTTGATACTAGTTATGTAGACATTGGAGTTGTGTTATCTCAGGTTCAAGATGGGAAGCAAAGACAACTAGAATACTTCAGTAAGGTATTGCATAAGCATGAGAGAAATTACTGTTTTACACGCAGGGAGCTTCTGGCCATGGTGAAGTCAATTTCGCACTTCCACCCGTACCTTTATGTCAGACGTTTTATTCTAATAACCAACCATGCTTCATTATGCTGGCTATAAAATTTCAAGAACCCCGAAGGTAAAATAGCTCGGTGGTTATAGAATCTTTAGGAATATGACTTTGAAATACAGCACAGATCTGGATGCCTTCACAGCAATGCAGATGCACTAGAACATGCCTAGGAGGCCATGTGAGCCATTTTGTCATCATTGCGAACGCCAGGAAGAAAAGAGTGGTGAATCGCCGAAGGTACGGAGGACAATAATTTAAGGTTCATCATCTTGTGATGGATCACCTACCTGGAGTGGTAGGTGATTAAGAGTATTAGAAAAGATCAGCAGAATGAACCTGCTTTGCAACCATTATTAAAGTGGAAAGAAGCTGGCTGTCAGCTAAAATGGGAAGAGATATCTAGCTTCAGTGCAGCAGTCAAATCATACTGGGCCCAATGGAATTCCCTTATACTCAAGAATGATGTACTTTACAGAAACTGGGAAAGTAATGAAGGAAAATACACTTTTGCAGTTGGTCCTTCCAGAATGCAGGGTTCGAGAAGTCTTAAAATAACTGTATAATGCAGCAACCAGTGGGCACTTTGGTGTTAATAAGACCCTCGACAGAGTTAGACTGAGATTCTACTGGCTCCATTTTCGGGAGGGAGAGAGGTAATTGGTATCTACTGGTGGCCCATGATTACTTTACTAAGTGGCCTGAATTCATTCCCCTCCCAAACCAAGAAGCACGAACTGTGGCTGATACACTTATAGAGCATGTCTTCTCGAGGTTTTGGGTGCCACTAGAACTCCATTCTGATCAGGGAGGAAACTTCGAAGCTGCAATCATTCAGGAAGTGATGAAAATTCTGGAGATGAAAAAGACTAGGACTACAGCCTTACACCCTCACTCGGATAGAATGGTCGAGGGGCTTAACCACACTCTCGAGCAGTACCTGTCACTCTTTGTGGTAGGCAACCAAAAGGACTGGGATTCAAAGGTGTCCTTGTTTCTTCTTGCTTACTGTTCAGCAGTTCACGAGTCCACAAAGGTAACACCATCAAGAATGCTGTTTGGAAGAGAGCTACATCTACGCAGTGACCTGCTGTTTGGTCGACTGACAGAAGAGGAAGCTGCAGCCTCTGATTATGCCAGCGAATTATGTAACATACTTGTTGGCATTCATGATTTTGCTCGATAGCACCTCAGAATAAATACTGACAGGATGAAGACACTGTATGATAGGAGAATTTCGGGATAGGTATTTCAAGGAGGACAACTGGTGTTGCTGTACAACCCACAGATGAGAAAAGGGTACTGCCAGAAACTACAGAAATGTTGGGAATGTCCCTACAGGATTCTGAATAATATCAATGATGGTCTTTCGGATTTGTCATCATGGCTCTCAGGGAAGCCGAAGGTTGTCCACATCAACCGATTGGCACTCTATGATGGTCCGAATGTTGCAGTGTCTGTTCGGGATGAACAGTCTAGAAGGAGGGGGGAGGGCAGTGTTACGTGCTTGCTGCTTTGCATCCTGCGAGAGTGAGTGGAAGTAAAGGACAGCAGTTATATGACAGCGGCAGCAGCAAGTCAATGGATTGTTTTGAATGACAGGCAAGCGATAGGCAGGTGGCCGCATATCTGTTACAGAAAACGAGCCAACGCGATAATCTTTTTTTCGGTGTGCGCTGCTGACCCTACTTGTATTGAGTTTCTGAGTCTGAATAATTTTCCAGTTGTTTACTGCCCTAGATTCTGTCGGCATGACTCGGTGCGTCAAACTTTCCAGGTCAAGGCCAGCAGAGTATAAATTGTGGGACAGGCCCTGCGGGCCAGGTGTAGTTGANCATTTTTTCGGTGTGCGCTGCTGACCCTACTTGTATTGAGTTTCTGAGTCTGAATAATTTTCCAGTTGTTTACTGCCCTAGATTCTGTCGGCATGACTCGGGGTGCGTCAAACTTTCCAGGTCAAGGCCAGCAGAGTATAAATTGTGGGACAGGCCCTGCGGGCCAGGTGTAGTTGATGAGTGACTGAGTTCCGAGCGATAGATGACGAGAAGTGAGAGAAGTAACCAGCGGAAGGGAAATCTGCGACTGCGAGTATCAAGCAGGGAAGAGTGCGACTGGCAGGTTGGACTATTGGACTAGATGTGCGAGTGAAAAATATTGCAAATGGTGACAACAGATAGACTGAACACTTGTTATTAATGAGTATGAGTTTATTGACTGTAACCAAACTGAGACATTAAGGACGTTAATTACAGTTGAAATAGACATTAAATATTGTGGTCACTGTTAAATAAAAAGAGTAATAGTGGAGACAGATAATTTAATGCTCTAAATAATAGCGGTGTGAATTAATTAGAAATCAATTTTGGTTTTTTTATTTTATTAAGACTTCCATCACTCACGAATTCAAATACACCCCTCAGGCATTCTTGTAACAATGTATTTAATTAGTTTTATGCACTGTTTCCTATACAGAACAGTTTTTGTAGTTACGTAAAGATATTTTACCAATATTGATAGGGTTTTCACTACTGTCTGTAAACCGTAACTGTTGGCATTTGGCTTTGTTTACTTTAATTTCCCCAGTGAAATTTTAAGTTTTATTTTTAACTAAGTGACAGAATTATATATTTATCTCCATATAAGTTATTTTTTGGTGTATAATCTTACTACAGTTTAGATCAATTATTTTTTTTTATTGTCTACAAAGTGTCTAAAGTGACATTTTTACTTTCCATTGAAACTATGTTATACACTATTATTGNTTTTTTTTTATTGTCTACAAAGTGTCTAAAGTGACATTTTTACTTTCCATTGAAACTATGTTATACACTATTATTGATTGCACTCTCAATGTCTGCATGATTGTGTTATTCAAATAAAACTGCACTACGTATATGTTTTTCCAAACTTTGACTATATGGATTTTAAAAAAAGTGTATAAAACAAACCATATTGAATTGCTGTGTAAGTAGCAGGAATTTATTACATTGTAAATATAAGGAAAATGTTGGATATGAATAAAATGGTGTATTTAAGAGGAAAATGTTAAGATGAATGTAACATCAAAGTTCTACTGTATGTGAAATCTTTGCCTGTAGCCAGCATCAGCACGTGGAACCGGCATCAAAGTGGTACACCGTTGGGCACAGATCCCAAAGAAGAAGCCACTGGTGGTGCAGAAGTACATAGCACAGCCGTACCTCATCAATGGCAGCAAATTTGATCTTCGGTTGTATGTCTTGGTCACTAGTATCAATCCCATGCGCATCTACATATATGATGATGGGCTGGTCCGTTTTGCTTCTGGTAAGCGTCAATAGCTGTGTAAGTTTAACGTATACCAAAACATTAATTAATAAGTGTGTTTGTTGGTGTTGCTTTCTATTTGTTTCATTAATGTCCGCTTTCCACTTTATTTATGTTAGTTTTAGTAATTTATTTTCAGTCGAAGAATTATTCAAAATCCTAGAAATAAAACATGATGTTTAGCAACTGGGAAAAATGGGAAAACCGAGAATTGTATGAAAATTTTAGCACCCATGAATAATCCGGGAATTGTACAAGAATTTCTTCACTTGTCCAGGATTAATACTATAACAGAAAGGGCTTCTTTAGCTGCACGAGATATTAGTGTAAATAAGAGTGCTTGTTGATTTTCTCTTTTAAAGTTTGGGAAATATGCATTTATCACTATTAGGGCACAGAATAAATACTGAGGTATTAAAAGGGCAAGCTTATAAATATTGGAACGAAAACGAGAATTGTTTTATTTTTATGTTGGAGTACCTGTTACAGCTATTATTTTGGATTGCTCCATTCGTCATGTTTTCAAATAGCTTTCTCTTGCGAGTGTATCCTAAGTTAGATTATTGTTTGTTGTGAGATTTCTTATTCGTCTGGTATTTTTTTTTNGCTTTCTCTTGCGAGTGTATCCTAAGTTAGATTATTGTTTGTTGTGAGATTTCTTATTCGTCTGGTATTTTTTTTTTGTATTAGTTTCTTTTTGAATTTGTAAAGTGCATCTGTACAGCTACTACGACAATCGCAATGGTTTGGNTTTTTTTTTGTATTAGTTTCTTTTTGAATTTGTAAAGTGCATCTGTACAGCTACTACGACAATCGCAATGGTTTGGCTAAACACTTGGTGCTGTTTGTGTGTTTATCTTAGTGCTGTAGAAATTGTTGGCATCGTTCTTCACCAGTTTTCATAAAAGCAAATATCATCAATTAAACTGTGACATTTTTAAAATATGGAATTAGTTTCCTTCCAGTTTTTCCAACCTTCGCTTCAAAAGATTTAGAAACTTATTTATGAAGTTCAGAAGTAAACAAAAGAAAATAATTGTACAATGTAAGTAGGTGTGTGTATATCGTTTGGGATAGTAAATTTTTAGCATTGAATTAGTGTGTGGTTGAACTAGAGCATAATTTATGTTGTTGGCGTGCCTATAGCAGTTATACCCGAGACATTAGTTTTAAGTAATGTTGACAGCATTTACGGGCATGACCCCTGACTAAAATTGTAAATTACACAAAAATATATCACACAATTTCCAAGTATATTTCACTATCAAGGATTACAGACCTGAAAAAATAGTATTTGCTATAAAACAAAAAATAACTCGAATTTTAGCATTTTAGTTTTGTATAAAGTGATTTTTCCCATTTTACTTCAAATAAAGCTATTTTAAAAATTTACACGGATCTTTACTTGCAACTAAACCAATATTTGTGGAATGAGTGTTACAAAGTGATCTGTTTTGTTGCTTTGCCTAAATATGGCAAAAAAAATGTGCATTGACAGGCAATGAATTTGTAGTTGAGGTTAGGAATACTCGCAGCACTGTTTACCAAACGTCTGCCATCTTCTTTGCAGCAACAAGTTATTTTTGCATATTAAAAATTTTGAATATCTAAGTGTCAATAACTCGTTGATCACATTTTGTACCTTGCTTTGAACAACACACCCGTTCCATCATTTTTTTTTTCTAATACACAGTTCAAAAATATATTAATCATCGTAGCAAATCTGAATGTAAATTAGGGCACGAGTTAAAATGAAATTTTCATCACTGCTAAATGTAACAAAACTACACTACAATGGCGTATTCACACTATCATTATTTATCTAAAAGTTTAAAGTTTTTAAACAGAAATGATAAAAGTTTTTTATGCTGGCAAGCATGTAAACAAATTGCATTTATGCCGATGTTTGCTTACATACAAATTACGTAATTGGAATTGAAATTGAAATTTGGTTCCACGAAATAATTGCAGACTTACGTTACCCAACTTTGTTTTCTGCAAAATATGGCTTTTGGAAAGAGTTTTATTTCTCTCTGAAGCAATAGCTGCAGCTATCCTCGCTAACTGTGCATGTGCATGTACAGAACATGTGATGTAAACAAACTAGAATGAGCTGTATCTATAAAATTAGATACGAAACTGATGTAGCTATCAAGGACACTTTTCGTTCACACAGGTAAGTGCAATTAGTGTAAGTTATGTGCAGAAATAATTGGAATTAAGGATAGTGTGAATTTTGTGTTATTTTCTTGTCCAAGATGTTGAAAACAGCAGTGCATGTACGGCAACGAGCAGCCAAGTTCAAAAGTGACTGTCTTTATGCTTTTGATTCTCAAACTCTAATTTGCCATTTTTGTAACTGCATAGTTTCGTATGAAAAGAAAGACTCTGTATTAAAACATATAAAAACTCTAAAACATATTAAGCATTCAAACAAACAAAAAGGTGTTAATTTACATGTTCAAGTTCAAACGTCTGTGCTTTCTTGCTTTAGTAGCTTAAAAAGAAAAAAATTGGTAGTTGATGGCCTTACAATTAAAACAACTGAAGCTTTTGCAAAAGCCAACATTCCGGAAAAGCTAGATGATCCTCGTTTAAGAGGATGGATGGCTGAATTTATTGAAGATAGGTGTAATTTCCAAATTTACATATTTAACTACAACTAGGCGTAGGCCTACTATGGTTTTTGTACAAGACCTAGTTCATGTAATATTTACCTTAGAAAATAAAAATGTTTGACTTTATTTTCTTAGTATTACTCAGATTATGGTTTTAGGTGCTGGAGACTTACCTTGTGTGAAATCTCTCAGAGAAAAATATGTTCCTGTGGCAACACAGGCACACTTTGATGCAGTAAAGTAACTTGTTCAGCAGAAAAATATTTTTGTCCAAAGGAAGATGTGTGTTTGTTGTGCTTTTTAAGATTTGTTCAGACAATTTAACAGAACCAGTTTTGAAGGTAGCTGCAGTAAACATTCTGGAGAAAGCAGATGCAACGACATGCTCTCAGGCTATAAATGAGTGTGTTAATAAATACAGTGTCAATTAAAAAAAAAAAGACATTCAAGCAATTGTTACAGACTTGGCACGTTACATGACCAAATGTGTGACATCAATGCAGGTTTTTTTTGGAGAGAATGTGGTCCAAGTTCAGTGCTGGGCCCACAAACTGGCCTTAATAGGTCACATCTTTTGCATTGAACTGACTAAATTAAATGAGGCTGTGGTAAAAGTCAAAACCACAATTTTGAATACACAAAAAAGAAAGCATCATTATGTGCAATATCTAGCTGAACATACAACTAAAGCTGCAAATCTGTTCCCTATACCAGTGAACACTCGATGGAACTCGTGGTTCAGAGCATTGTTTTATTTGTCAGAATACTTTGTTAGCATTGTTAACTTCTTCAAGCTCGATGAAATGAAGGCCATCAACAACAGTGGTATTGACAACAGTGGTATTAACTACCTAGCTTGTCTTTCAGAAAAAGATGTGAACGTGGTTGTTGCTCAGTGCACATTTGTAAAAACCCATGCAGCTGATATTGTATACCTTCTCACAAAACTTGAAGGCTCTCAGTACCCCACGGCACACATGCTATATGGCTGGCTGAACGATTTGTTGAATGGCTTTGATGGCACATCAAAAGGTATATTTGATACCAAGTTTGAAACTCTGATTTCATCAGACTCATCTCTCACCACCACGGAAAATGCACTTGTGAAGCAGAAATGACAAAAAGCATCAACTCTTGCAATGACCAAACTGCAAAATTTGATTAATAGTGATCCAAGGGTGCACATTTTTAAGGCAATGAACAAGCTTTTTAGTCTAAAAAAACATTTTGCTGAATGAAACGAAAAGTGTTTTACCTGTTGTTGATCAAATTCCTGTATTTAATAGAATGGATAATTCTGTTCGAATCAAGGGCTATGAATTTCTTAAAGAAACTTCTCAAGATGTGGTCAGGGAAGAAAAAGAACCAGATGTAGCAAAATTACTGGTGGCTTTGGGAGTAGAATATAAAGAATTACTTCAGCAGCACTGAAGGCTATATGGTTGCCTTCCAACAATGTCGACAGTGAGCGCCTTCTTAGCCACTACAATTTAGTAGCTACTGACAGAAAGCAAAATTTGAAAGAAGGGACTGTAGAAACATATACCACGCTTTTGTTTGATGACTACCTAACTGTTGACTTTTTACAAGCAGCTGAAAGAACGTATTAAAGTAAATTTGTTACATATTATGTAGATACGTATTACCCTGCTGATTTTTTTCTGTGAAAGTTCACATTCTGTTTTTTAGCAGTTTTTATAGTTATTCTTTACAGTTATAATTATAATAGTGCTTATAGTGTAGCAAAAATGTTTTATCATTTCAAAAATGAATTTTTGATTTATAAAAGGTTGTATGATGCATAAAAAATTACACGGTTTGGATGGCATCTGTAATTCTTGTTTTGTGGTCGTCAATGTTATATGCAATGGTGGACGAAACGCTTGATCCTTTATGTACCCCCATAGAAAAATCAGTGATTAAGAGCCTGGTCACCAGCTGCTCCTCGACCAATCCAGTGATGCTGCTACGTCTCGTTCAGGTACCCGCGAACAGCTAGGTGGCAATGGGGTGGCGCACCATCCTGCAGGAAAATGAAGTCCCCCGCCGCCTCTTCTAACTGAGGAAATAACCACTCTGTAAGCATGTCCAAATAAGGGATTCCAGTAACAGTGGGCTCGTGGAAAAAGAAACGGCCGAAAACAGTATCTTCGGATACAGCGCAAAACACGTTCACTTTGGGGGAAGCGCACTCGTGTTCGGTGGTTTGATGTGGAGGCTCCTGACCCCATATCTGCATGTTGTGCCGGTTCACTTCATACCATTTGTATGGAACGTCGCTTCATCGCTAAAAACCAGCTTACACATGAAAGCATCTTCTACCTCGTTCTGGGCAAGAACGAACACGCAGAAATCACGTCTCAGTTCTGTATCTCTTTCGGTAAGAGTCTGTACAATCTGTAACCTGTATGGTTTGTACAGCAATCACTTTTGCTACACTGTCCATACAGTCGATTGAGGGATTGCATTTTCCGGCTCGATTTTCGAGTTTATTTTCTCGGACAGCAAACAAACTATTGTTTAGTCCGTTGCACATTCTCTTCGGACACACGCGGCCGCCCGAAACTTTTGCCTTTGCAAAGGCACCCTGTGTCGCAGAACTGACGAAACCAACGTACGATACTCCACCTATCGGGAGTACGGCGTCCGTATTTACGACTGAATTTATGTTGAACAGTTGTAACCAATTCATATTTAGCAAACTGAATAACACAGAACGCCTTCTGTTGTTCCATCACCACCGTGATTCAGACTAACACACAACACATGATCATAGTGAAATGACAGACACTCTCAGTGTCATCTTTCGGCACATAAAGCAAACAGCAGACCTTCCATTTGACATTGACGTGTCAAATGCGAGCTAGCTACCCCCTCACTACCTCAAACCGAGAGTTACGAACACCATCCAAACCATAACACTGGACATACTGACGAGCGTGGAACAAGTTTGATTATTGCATAGATGTCGTTCTGGCCGCTCATGGAGGTCATATTGAACATTTATCAATGTATGATAAACAAACTTCATGGTTCCACGGTTCATTTGATTGCTCAATCAAGGTTGTTTGGTTTTAATATTATAGACCTTCAAAGTTGGAGAATTCTTTTATACTCAACCTGTACTATAACAGGCTTGTGTTTACCATAAACAAAACATAGCTGTGTGGTATTAGAGATTTGCATCCAGAAAAAGGTTTGGCGGTACTGAAAATAAATTTTCCCACGGGAAAATGACAATATTGGGAATGCATCATTAGTAAATAAAGAAAATCTCCATTATTACCTCTACTTATAAAGGCATTTTGCAGATACTTTATTTCACATTTTGTTTGTAAAACAGTTAATTTACGCTGCTCATATTTTAAAACGATGGAAATATTTTTCTGGTTATAATCAAACTTGTTTTGTTTTTTAAATGGCTTGGCTTTGCTCGAGTACTATCAGCACTGCCGCGGATTTAAACCAACGGCGCAAGTAGTCTAGTAAACAACCATGGTAGACGCCATACGGTCGTTCAAAAGCCGTAAAATGTCGAGAAACTTAGTTTCCTTTTATGATAACGCTATTTTTTTTCTCTGAAATATTTTAATGGTACAAATGTAATTTCATCTTGTTCCTTATCAAGTCATAATGCAAACAGTGAAGTATGCGCACGTAATTTACGATGTTGTGAACGAAGAAACGTCATATCAAAAGCCACAAGAAGGCACAAAAAGTGCAGAAATGAACTTACCACGAGTGTAATAAAAAGTTAGTTTCTGTCATGTGCAAATTAATAAAGTGCTATGATCTTTATACAAGTCCTTTGCCATGGTAACGTTGAAATCATCCGCTATGTGATAGATTTTTTAAACATTCTAGTTTATTTGAGTGATAAAAGTATAGGTAACGCAAAAAGTGAAGCCGTGTTCATATTGGCACTTTTAGTTTACAAAAATGTCACATGATCTGAATTAGTTGACAAAATTATGACGTACTTCGTATTTTAGTTTGTAGTAGTTGTGTGCGGAATGGAATTTTGCCATCAGGAAAGTTAAATTTCCCGCTGCAAAAATCGGGAAAGTTATTTTAGGTTAGGTAGAGAAGTTTGTGGGTTGCTAGACCTAGTGAATAACATTCTATCATGACTTATTTCATCAAAACAAAATATTAACGTAGAGTAATGACAGTATGTGATAAAAATTATATTCAAGCTAGATAAGTTTTATGTTTTAATATTTTTGACACTTAGTTGTTGCACTACGAATTAATCCTATAGGTTTGGAGCACTTCTTTAAAATACTTGCTTCAATTTTAAAAGACGAACCTCTTTATCACTTTTTTAAAAATAATATAAAAATATTGGACTTACGACATGTTTAAAGAAAATGTAACTTTAAATTGGTTTAACATCATTTCCTTGATGTTTTCAGTTCGCTGCCATTTTCTTTATAATTTCATGACTTCTACTAAGAAACTTTGACATTTTTCCTTCCATTTTTGGTAGTAAAATGTATTTACATGGACATAAATTTACTCAAATTAACTTTCAGTGGAAATTTTAATGTCCGTGAACACATGCTTCGAATCACGTAGTGCAACTGCAATTACAGCTAAGTCGCATCGGGCAGGTTATGAATGCAACATACCAAATCTGTATCCTAACAGAGCTAATTCCTCTATCGATAACAAAATTACAAGTAGCTAAGTAAATTAATTACAATATTCTCATAGCAAATTTGCTACGTTTGGAGTCTGTCAACGTTGTAATGACGCAATATTCTTAATTTTTCGGGACACGGGTGTAAAATTCTTTCGTGTGTGCTAAGCTTTGGAAAGTTTCGTAATATTTTTATTGGGGTTTAAAGTTTAAATTCGTGGTGGCTCGTTTCCCGTGATAGTTTATCCGGCAGACATGTGCTATTATAGGTTATCGGGCGGACGTTTGCTGTTTACGTTTTATCAGGAGTCTGGTTACAGTTTTCGTTTCGAACTTTGGAGTTTTTGGGAAGCGTCAGCATTATTTACCTTTTTCAGGCGAAGTCGACAAGTTTTAGTTCCTCCGGCGCAGTTTTGTTGTACGAGAGGTTCGTTTATGTTGACGGCGCAGTCAGTTACGATAACGTTGTGGAGAGCGTGCGTGGCCAGATGCCTATCTCAGGAGAGGGGGGTGATAGGCAGCACAAAAGAAGCGTCTGTCTGTCGCCCTTCCAGCAGTCGCTTGGCATCAGTTTCGCCGGTTGTCGGAAGGAGTCGGCGGCGAGGGCCGTTAGAAGTCACTTCAAGTCAGTCGCCCTTCAGGGCAGCGGTACAATGCTCGCATAGGTCGCATCGGGCGCGACGCTAAACCCCCACATCGGCCACTAAACTTTATTATTTTAATTCTCTGCCGGTGTGGGAGGTAGCCACATGTTAAGTTTCTTCGGGTCAGTTTTTTTAAGAACATAATTATGTAAAAAACTGTGGCTCCGTTCTGAACATTTATATTTATCTGTGAGAGGTTCGTACTCTGCATGCTGGAACTTCGTATGTGAACTGTGTCATTCAAATGATAAATAAAGTATAGAACTAACTTGGAACTTGAACTTTATTTCTTAATGAATCTGCGTCAATGGTACTGAGTCTCGTATTCTACCTTGAGCTAGTTGTGGCACGTAGCATCGGCAGTTAACTAGTGTCGAACGTTACAACGTCTCGGTGACGAGTGAGTACAACACACAATGAAAAACCAAGACAATTTACTGGCGTGTTACAAATCGTTTTCACCAAACCCATGTTAAAAAATACTGTGTTAGATTGCAGTAAAATAGTTAAACATTTGCAGTCGAATTAAACATTCATCGTGCACTAGCTTATTTTTACGTGAATGTTCAGATTATGTATATTGAAACACGCGTCCTACATAAACTAGCAATCAATAATTGCAACTTATAGATGTTGCTCGCATAAAAGACATATTCAATACGCACGGTTTACCGTAATTTCCTAATAGTGCAAGTTTGCAACAAGTTTTAGTTAATTTTTGCAATAAATACGTAGTGTTTAAATTACATAAAATAGGACATACAAAAAAAATTTTAGCTTATGTAACGATCTTTGAAATCTGTGAATAAACGGATGAATCAAAATTTTCTTGACAAGATTTGATTCATCAAATCATAATCGCTTGCGTAAAGCGTTGATACAAAGCTTCTTGCACGAAACCCGACTTGTATTTTAGTTGGAACAACCTACAGGCGCGAACATAAATTTATCCCAAAATATCCGGGGAAAATTATTTCCCGCCCGACGAGAAAATCGTTATGAATTCCCGAAACTTTTCCCGAAGCTCGGGGTCCCGCACACCCCTAGTTTTTAGTATGTAATGAAACTTGCTAAAATACAGAACTACCATATTGCGACCAAACTGAAGCTACTAAATACTAATATACTTAATGGTGAATTTGAACACGGCCAGTACAGTTTTATTTTCAGATTATTTTTGCATCTCATATTTTTACGCACAAAATAATTTTCCAATAGTGATTCAATTACTAGCATAAATCAAGTAATTTTAAACCATTTTTAATAGGTGATAGATTATGTATTTGTAGTAATTGGTTTTTATTGCTTTGATTTTTGGACTTCAGATCCTTGATTGTACGATTCTTCAAGAATCAAGAAATTGTGGAATCTAGTTTTACATCTGTAAATATAATATATTTAGATTTCATGGCGGGACGGTTACAAATCAGAAGTTAGCAGAAGTGGCGACAAACATGGCGTGTTGTAAGTAGATAAACAAAGTATTAATTTTTTTCCTGCGAAAAATACTTAAAATTACAGCATCAAGTTTGTGCACGTGATTTTTAAACCTACCTAGACAAATTACGTAAATTTGATAAATCTGTTTTTCCACAGCAGGAATAAATACAGGACACTGTAACATGTGTCATGACCGTTGCGTGTGTTGTGAAAGAGTATTGTTGCTTTACACTTCAGCTCTCAAGACATCGTTAAGAGCCATCCAAATCTCTCCACTCAACTTTATGTTAAGCTGGCCACTGTGTGCGATTAGAAATATTAAGGGTGCGGTGAGCTGTTATTTTTTGACAAAATTAATTATTAGAATGTCATGTCTGTTCATCACAACTTTGTTTGCTGTAGGGGTTTGAAATACAGTTGTGTAACGTGGTTACGTTTATGTGATTTGAATGTTTTCCACAATCCCAACTAAATACTAAGCGCAGTCAGAAAATTTTAAATAAATCATCAAATAAACCCATTAAAAACTAAGTATCTATGCAAATAAATTAGGGATGGGTCGAATAACCAAAAATGTCGATTCCGGTTCCGGTGCCGATTCTATAATTTAAATATCGGTTCCAGTATTCGGTTCTATGTATTTTGAATACTTGCCTTTTGCTTTCAACTTTATTAAACCAATGCAGGTAAAATCCATTAAATGTTTTATTTAACCGTTATGTGGAATAATTGAACAATAAGAAATTGTGAAGACAAGTTTTAATGTATACAGATAAACTTGTTGTATTAAATTTATTTAAGGTTAGTAAATATGTAACAAATTATTCTTTTTTTACATTAGTATGTGGTGATTGTGATATGTTTGGAAAATACTTTAATTAAATAACTCATGGCCCCCAAACCAAAACATTGTGGCATGCTGTATGATAAAGGTAACCTAACCTACAAAATTTCGTTAAAAGGTCAACAGCTGGGTGGGCATCCAGATTTCTTATCTTTTTTTGCTTCTTTTATGGTGTCTGGGTGGCCCCTTTATTTTGCATCTTTTACACAGTGACTCATTGGGTTTTTTTTGCCGTGCTGGAATGTGACACCTCGAAAAAAAAACGTCTCTCTTCCTCTCTTACTCACGGCCCATGGCCATCCTACCAAACAAAGAAGCCTTGGAGGAATGTATCAATCGGCTAGCAGTGTTGTTTACTGGGGAGGGTTGAGCTAAAGAGAGAGAGAGAAGAGTGTTGATGTAAGAGCGAGAGCTGAGATAACAGACTATTCTCATATACCTCCCTCCAAACATCGCCAAACAGTTTACGACTACCACTCCTTAATTGTTTTTCCGTGTAAAGCACGCACCCCAGAAATTTTTTCCTTTATGTTAGAGAAAAAAGGGCGCGCTATACATGAGTAAATACCATAGTTATTTTTGTAACAACAGAGTTTTGCCATTGCCGTAGAACCAAGAACCGAGTAATTGTTGTTAACCTAAAACCGGTTCCGAGTCAAACCTCAAGAACCGGTATAAATTGGAACCGAAGAACCGAACCTACCCATCCCTAAAATAAATGTGAGGGGAATAAAAGTTAAGATAGGCCAATTTGTGTGCACGTTCGCCACTTACTTTTAAGTTTGTCATTGCTACGTACAAATAATAAGTGACGTTGAGTTGCGTGCTTGAATTTACTGCCTTTGTTCCACTAGTTGGTCCATCATTTTAATATTTATTCCAGCTGAGGCAGTCCTTTTAACAAAATAATCCAACACATCAATAACAAGAGGCTAAATACTACAGTTATTCCCCCCTCCCCCTTTTCCCAGTTGTAACAGGGTTAAACACAGTCACAGCAAAATATTATTGTGTATTACACGTAATGTGCCATGTCGTAAATAACTAATTTTGACAATGTAAAATAAAAGCTGTTAGAACTATCGTCAATACAGACATTGTTAAAATGCCAAAGCTCACCTAAATATGGTTATAGGCCTAAATTGTGAACATTAATATGAAATGGTTTTTGATTTATGACAGAATTTTTTGAACAGCTGAAAACAGTAAACAAAGCTTTTGACAATTAAAATGTAGAAGTCACATCTCAGTGTTTATGTTTACATTTAGTGAAAGGATATGTATAATCAGTAGGGCCCCACTTTTAGGGTAAATAAAATATGCTGATTTTGTCATTAAAATTTCACCATTTCATTGGTACTGACTAGTTTTCTTCACATTTGTTTGCAATATGGCGAGTGGCGCAGTTCGATTCTACTGTTACCAACATTTTCATAGCAGTTGTGCACCTTAACTAAGTTTTCTGCCTTCACTAGAAATGCTCTGGATCTGCTTGCTTAAGTTAAATACAAAATCCACACACAGAGAATGTATGTAAATGTACTGAAATAACAAACGCCGGGAAGCACGAGAGATAGATANGATGGGGGGGGGGGGGGGGGGAGAGAGAGAGACACACACACAGTGGTAGAAAAAGCGTAAAAGAGTCCACGCGCATGCGCAGTGAGTGTGTTATTTGTTTTCTGCCAAGTGCACACAGATGACTTCCTTTTGATTATGTTAATGTAATCCAGACGTTTTCTAGAAATTATATTATGCAGGCATATCAATTTAGTGGCGATAACTATTTCATTCAGTACTCGGTGGATGAAATTTATATTTTTGTTTTGTAGAAATGGCCCTGCAAGGTAAAACTGAACGTCTCGCTGTGTCAAACAACATGCGATTTCAAGAATATTGTGTATTTTCCAAAACAATATCATTTTCAAAAAATACCTTAAACGTTAGAGCATGTCATACTTATATGTATATTATGCTTTTTGCAAATTTTTCAGTGTTACGTTTTTAACTTTTGAATTTGTTGCTGTTAGCTGTATTTATTTAATTATACCGTGGAATGTAAACAAAACAGATCAAGCGCCGCACCTTGGAAGTTAAATACGTGTATTAACGCAGATATTGGGTGTTATTTATAATGCTGAAGATACCACAAAAGCACAAAATTAGCCTGCATATCTCGATTAATTAATTATGCATGATTATTTTTATGCTAGTGGTGGATTAAACATTTTAGGCTGTAAACTTCCAAGTTCACTTGAAGATTAATTTTTTTAAGTCGAAGCCAAAGTCGAAGGAACAAATATCTTTGATTCAATTTTGAAAATGCGAAGCTCTGCACGTCCTGTATGGCAACTGGACGTAGTAATCGAAAGATGGTTTGTTGTGTGGTGTTGAACTCATGATGCTTTTGGCAGAGCTTTTTGCTTGATCATGCCCGAAGTCCGCCATTTTTTGTTAGTAACAAATTTTACGTACGCGCTCACTTGTGAATGCAAAAATTTTGTAAGAAACGCTTGGTCTGTTACCATTTCGACTCACGAAAATACACATACTATTAACATAAATATTTTTGTATAATTACTACTGTGTTGTTATATGTTTACATGTTGTACGCCGGCCGAGATATTGATTTAGTTCCTTGCCGAGATATTGATTTAGAGTTTATGTTTTTGTGATAGTTAAACTGTTTCCATAGAAGGGAAGAAAAGTGACATTCCAACCCATTACAATACTGTAAGACCTCACGAAATACTAGGTTGCGCAAAGCAGCACAGAAATATCTGTCCTCACCAGCTGGGTCCTTGGCATCACAGAGACTATTAAGTTCAGCTGGCTTGATATCATCCAAGAAAAGGGAGTTCTTTGAACCCTGAGAAGCTACGTCAACTGGTCTTCTTAAATAAAAATATTTATATCTTGAAATCTTGCAAATAAGTGATGACATACTTTTTGGAGTGTACACAATAGTTTTTACTTTTCGTAGTATAAAAGCTGTTAAATCTTCTTTTGATTTAATTAGTTTGTGATGTAATTTTTTTTATAGATTAGCGATTGAAACTGTGTTGTGTTTTAGAGTAGTGTAATGACTGTAAGAACCTTTTTGTAAGTTTTCTTAGATGCAAACAATATTTTTTAAAAATCAATCATGAAAGCATTCAAATGTTCTATTATCAAATAAAATTCACCTCTAATGTAACTATCGGCAGTATCGGCCCAGCCCTAATTTTTACATCACCCACATACAGCTTTTGTTAATTTGCAGATAACAATATTTTAATTAAATCCCATTCAGTTCAATATTACTCCAACACAAATCCACAACCTAACTACAAAATACTAGTAAATATTTTATTATTGATAAAATAAAAATACTCTTTACATAGTAAAAATGTTTTTACAATGTAGTGGCAGAAACCTGTTTGTTTTTTGTTTTCTTGGCAAAATGAAAATTACACATTTGCTTCCAATGCATTTGTATTTTTATTTTTATGTCCTCGTCACTAAATCACTGTGCATACAGCACGGAAATGTATAAGCATGTGACTTTTCCTGTCCACTCAATGTTTAAATCACAGTTTTGCACTTTGGTTAGTTTATAAAAACAAATTGCACTTTCAAACTCACGGGTATGATCTAAAATAGCAAGTACTTTTTTGCATTCGTAACTGGTTTTGCGACGTAAGCAGCCGACTACAATCGCCACTCTCGCTCAATAATTGAAAATGCAGTATTTGCACAGAAGATGAGTAAAGTGGGCAGTGTTTACAAATACCGCGCAAATTTTTACTGCGTAATAATTACATTCCACAAAAAAATATGTATCTGTGTTACATAAGTGTACTACTTATTTTTGTCATACCGCCAACTTTTCAGTTAGCAATGTTTGTTTTTAAATAAAAATACACGTAGTCATGCTTCTGCTGCCTGTGAACGAGTGCCATAGCGATTTGTCTTGGTATATATTGAATCGTACCTGATAATTTTTCGACCTTGCTACCTATTGATTTATGAACCATTCTTGTGATGTAAAATTTTGCTCTGTGTTTAATATGGTCAACAACGTTATCACCACGCAAATAGTGTTATCTGCACATGTGAAGTAAATGATAGGCAATGTTGTATAACAAATGAAAAATTGTAAAACTTATTGTTTGTAGAGTTTTCATGGTAAAAACAGCTTGTACTGTGGTTTTAGATACATTTAAACTAGCAATTTCATTGATGTTTGGAGAATATTGGAATTATTACATAATTTCTCAGCATTTCGCATTATTATGCTGTCCACAAAAATTTCTAGGCCCTCGTAATCAGTAACCAAAAGTAGAACTTTAACAGTGCTTCAGAAAAGTCTGAAGTAACTGTGAATGGTTTATATTCAAAAAACTTATAAGTTATCCAAGGCAGTCGTTTGAAAGGTGATTTCTACAAGGCACGCAATCCCAAGCAAATTCAGTGAATTAGGTAAAATATTTCGAACATAACGCCATAATTTTACTATGTCATCACAGAAAACCAAGTCTGAGATCCGAAAGAAACACAAAGAACAAACACACAAAACGAGCTTTGTGTAGCTGTAATCAACATATATAAATTAAAGAGAGTAATAAATCCCACAAGTAATTTTGTTAGATAAATAACAAATTAGAAAACAAAGTAACTAGATTACAAAACAAATTATCAAACAAAAGAATGAAAAAAAACTAAGGACAACTTAAATTAAGACAGCACAGAGACAAAGAAAAAAATTTCGCCCAAGACAGGATGACATGACAAAGTAACAGCTGCTAGGCTAGAGAAAATGATGACCCGGAATGCAGTTGGATTCATTCAAATAGAAAAAGTGAAAAAGCCAAGGCCAACACAACTAAGACAGCACAGACAAAGACAATTTTGCACAAGACTGAAAACTGAAAGACACAGCAATGACAACACCATGGTGTCCAGCGATCGGGAAAGGCGGGAAATGTACGGGATTTGAAATGTTGCAGGAAATGTATGGGTTTATCATACCTGCATTATAACTTGAGAAACTGTGCCAAGGAAACTTAACTGTAAAGATTCTGTACCACCTTTAAAAGTTAGTATACCACAGCATGTTGCTAATAACTGTGGCAAGTTCAGGCAAAGAGAAAGTAGGAAATAATAAAAGTATCCTTGCGGAGCCCTGTGCTGTGGCCAAGTGTGGCAGGGGTTATTTTATTGCCGCAAGGACTATGGAGGAGGTGGGGGACGTGTTCAATTTGACCATTTAGTGTAATAGTACGGTATTTAGTAGCGTTGAATTCTGACGCTGCCGATAGTAACTTTTCAAAGATATTTGCAATTTTGTAATTTAGTAAGTTTGGTACGTACCAAAAACTAAAATACAAAATTATCTAAATATGTAATTTTAGTCTACTGATTCTCGTCTTGTAACTTTTTAGTCTAATGAAAGTGCCAATTCATACATGGCCTGAGATTGGCTCTTGGCCATAAAGTAGCCAATCATGAATCGTTAGAAGCATGCAAAATTTTCATGTGCAATAAAACCATTTTTTGTGCAAGTTTTTATGTTTTAAAATAAATGAAACCGAATTTCAGGATAAAATCATAATAATTAAGAATAGTTCAAAAGCTAATTATTTTACAGCATAAAAATAATTTGCCTACTTTGGTATATTACCTAAGGAATAATGATCGTTTTGCAGTGTTTTAATCTAGGAATTTGGGGGGGAAGGGGGTTAATTTTTTCAGTGTTTGCAGTCCTTTATATTGTTCTATTTACAGTATATTTCTGTTTGCGCATCATTTGAGTCTGCAAGTTAACACCACGTGTTTGTGGGCATAAGGTGTGTGTGAAAGTATTGCAGTTTCAAAGTTTCACAAATTGCATTACACTATTTTCAATAACGAAAATGCAGAATCCGTCTGTTACAGCTAAACGATGTGCGGCAGAGTTTTCTAAACGTGGTCTGTATGCGAGTGATATTTTTTTCTATTTCTATATTGTGTCCGTTACGTGGGATAATAAAGACTCGTGTGTAATGCATATCGAAAGTGAAAAACATAAGAAAAGGGTATCAGAAAATAATTTGGGGCAAAGTATTAAACTGCAATGTTAGTTAATCGGCATCATTCAGTGATCTCAAAAATAATAAAATAAGGCAAGATTGACTTCATCACGGACACTACAAAGGTTTTTGTAACAGCTAATATTCCTCTGGAAAACTTGATGCCTCTAACATACAGAAATTGGCTTAATAAATATGTGGAAGGTAAGTGTGATACCATATTATTATATTATACTTTACAATTATATATCTGCTCTGTTATGGTTTACCTAAGCTCTTGGTGCAACAGCCAAAACAAAATCTGATTTGGATGTATAAATCTGAACTAAAACAGAAAAAGTGTGTTTACTACTGTGATTACTTTGCAAAGTGTGTGTAATGCAATAATAGATATTCATTTATGTAAAAACACTGCATATTCCGATCTATGGTCACACGTTTACGAAGCTTTAACAGTGCTGCATTCTATTATATAACATACTAACTGCAGGCACGAGTAGTGCTACCATCTAGCATGGAATGAAGCAACTAAAAGTCACACGCCGGACTATTACAAGTTACTCCCTGAATTACTGCTCAAGGAAATTTTTTATTAAGTTGCAATATTCCACATTTTTCCACGTCACGCTGACGCCTCAAAATTTCCCTCCCTTGTCTCTTTTATGGAAATAAATGCACATGGGCCGCAGATTATCTCATGCTGTCATCTCGTTTACCTAACTCAGTAAATACTTCTGCGGGCTTGTTACCTGCACTTGGAATAAAAGTATGATTGACCTGAAAACATTTTAAGTGCACCCACTCTTTTATCATGTTATGGTTGAAATGTTAGACATCTGCATTATAGGTGAATCAATTATTTCTTTCTCATTTGTTTTAACTATGAATGTACTAGCCAACAAATTAAAATCATTTAAAATTCAGGCTCTAGCAAAATTGGGTGAATGTATTTGTTGTTTTACTTTTTTTTGTTGTTGTTGCTGCTGTTTATTTATTTATTTATTCTGTTATATTTTATTTTAGGAGCTAGTGATTTACCACATGCACGTATTTTGAGACAAAAATATGTGGGAGAATTAGCAACACTTCAAGTTGAAGAACTCAA
This sequence comes from Clitarchus hookeri, assembly GCA_002778355.1. Taxonomy (NCBI): domain Eukaryota; kingdom Metazoa; phylum Arthropoda; class Insecta; order Phasmatodea; family Phasmatidae; genus Clitarchus; species Clitarchus hookeri. Next base: position 133,198 of record NQII01005064.1, on the reverse strand, counting down.
AGGGAATTCTCAAAGACAAGCAAGTGGAAGTTGTGGGACACCTGAATTTCGCGAAAAGATTTCACAACACGTATTTCATAACATTTTAGCTCAGATAGACTTTCTTCATTGGATTATTTATGTGTTCCGTGTGTCTGCTCGCGAATCACGCCTATTTCTGATTGGTCAGTCAAGAAAGAAAATGTGTCCTTACAAAGACCATGACACCAATAAGCAAAATAAAACTGCTGGTGTGCCCGTAGGGTATTGAAATGTAGCATGTGCAAAAATCTTTTTGCGAAATTCGGGTATCTCTATTTTGTGACAACTACAGACCGTACAGGGATGTGCGAGTTTGTCGTTTTGTTCCGATTTTTTGGTAACAACTTTGAGAAGCCAGAAATTGTAGTTGACGGCCTACATTTTTTAGATGCTCCTAATGCAACAAACTGCACAAGAGCAATTGTTGATACCATAAAACAGCATGACATCCCATATGATTACGCGAGATAAATAGTCACAGATTCCGCAAGATACACGGCCAAGTGCAGTAGTGCTTTGGAAATAATTGTTGGTGATCATTTGCAATATGTGCAGTTCTGGCCACACAAATTGAATCTTGTTGGCAGTGTGTGGGCCAAAGAACTTTCTGAACTAAATGTTGTTGTAAAGGTGAAGAGCCTTTTTTTTAAACACCAGGAAATGGTACCACCTGTATGGAAGTTTCTTAGAAGATAAATATGGTGAGAAACGTGCATTATTCCCCAGTCCTGTGATTACAAGGTAGAAGCCCTGGTTCTGGCGTGTCTACTACCCGACAGAATATATGCTAGACATAGCAGACTTCTGTCAGAATGATGTCATAATAGCCCCTCAGAATGCCAGTGTTGAATACATCACTGCTATGACCAAACACCGACTGACAAGTGTACAAACAGTATTTCTGAAGGAACATGCTAAGGAATTAGTGGATTTGATGCAAAAGTTAGAGGGTTCATCATATCCAGCATCACATCTGTTACATGGTGAACTAGAACAACTGGAAAAGTGCTACACAGCCATTTCAAATGGTATTTACATTGGATGAAACCACAAAAGTACTAGATTACCTCATCCACTCAAAGGCAGCAGAAATGTCAGTGTGTTTTTAAAGAACAGCTTTGCAAGCACATGCAAAGTAGTCTTCTTTGATTACGCAGGATCCCAGCAAAAAAATGTTGGACCAAAAATTTTTGATGTTATCCAGTGTAAATCCAAACATGGTCGAAAATATGAAAAGATTCCTGGACTGACTTCTCTAGAAACTGAAGAAGTATCAGATTTACGTTGTTTGCAACCAGAGTTCTCGAAGCAATTTGATTCACATGTGCCAGTGTTGTGTGTTAACATTTTTGGTCTTCTTATAATACAGTGCTGACAGACAGAACAACAACACTCACAGAGTTAAATCTTAAAAACATGGCCAATTTTGGTCTTTGAAGATTTAAGTTGTATCCAGTAATTGTATGATTTGCAAAAAAAAATTTGAGAGATTTCTCTTGTTTTATGTTTTAGCAGTCATATTTTAAAATGTTTCCATCAAAATAAAATCTTTGATTTTAAGTGAAAGTTTTCTTATCATCACATAGTCTGCTTGTGAATGTGTAGTATTTATTACTGGTGAGTTTTGCTATCCGTTTCATGTGCTTTCAACTTTTTCTTAGCACACTGAGGATTGTAACTTCAGATTCTAAGGTATTTTGCAAACTGAAAGTATCTTTCATCTTAAGTAATTTTATTTTTGTGATGTAAGTGCATTTTGTATGAGCAAGTACTGCAATCATTTTCATGTGTTTCAACTTGTCTGTATTATGTTTCTTAGCATGCTGAACATATGTGCTTCGCATATTAGAGTATTAATATATTTTTATGGTTAATTCACATGATCACATTCACTATTTGACATTTTGGGTTTTATTAAGGGTTCCAATCATTCTTGCATTGCATGGAATCTGAATTTTATATTTTCTCTCAATATTCCATAGCTAAAACAATTGCTAATTCTTTTAAAAATAACACAAATTTTTGAGAAAAATAATCTTGAATTCTGTGTAAAAATAAACACCAAAAATTGCATGTCCCTAGTGATTACATCTGTTATTCATTATTTACCTTTTTGTTATATTGTGTTAAAATAACTTTTTTTAAATTAAATTGAATTTTTTTTTCTGTTATCTCCAATGTTAAATATTCTGTAATTGTTTGGCGACTAAAGATGTCCCATATATCTTTCTGTGGTGAATTTTTTGCTCACCGTAAAGTCTCCAATATTGTTATTTAATTGGTTGGCGTCAAAGGAGGTTCCATATACATTTGTGTGTTACCATTTTATTTGGGCGACTTACGTTTATTAAAATATATTAATGATCTGTTGAAATAACAACTGGTTTTTCTGCAAAAGGTCATTAAAACTTGATTTGTCCCCAATGTTAGTTTTTGTAATTGATTGGCCACAAGGGAGGTCACATATACCTTCCTGTGGTATCATTCTATTTGGGTGGCATCTTTTTATTAATATAAATATAAATTGTTTCTTTGAAATATCCTCTATAATTTTTTCCAGCAAAAGGTCATAAAAATTGAATTTTCTCTTTTCAGCAAGTAGTTTGTCTGCGATGTTATCGTTTTTGTAATTGATGGGCAGCAGAGGTGGTTGTATATAGATTTCTGTGGTATCCTTCTACTAGTAAGACATCTGTTTATTAATGTAAATTAATGTTTCATTGAAATATCCTTTGGTTTTCCTGCAAAAGGCCATCAAAAATAGAATTTTAGCAGTAGGTCGCAGATACCCTTCTGTGGTATAATTTTATTCAGAAGACGTCTGACTATTGAATTAAGTTAACATTCCATTCGAAAAACATGTTAATTTTACGCCAGGGACGATTGAACGTGGACTTAATGCTTGGTGAATCCTACCGCCACTCAATGTTTTTAACAATTTGGGGGACAACGGGAAGCTAAGTTACGCCTCTCGGATATAATTTTATAAAAGATGCATACCTATCAAAGTTAATTTATAGCTATTTTAAACGCGTATCATTTTCATGCCAGATATTATTGAACATGGACTTAACAATGTTTGTTGAAACCTTGCCTGGCTTAAATGTTTTTAACATTTTGGTTGACAAGGAGAGGGTGCGTAGGTATCCACCTCTTAGTTATCATCTTTTTCAGAATAAATTTGTCTATTTAAATTGAATGTATTATTTAATTTTAAAAATTTATAATTTTTGTGCTACAGACAATTGAACATAGACTTCGTGGAAAAAATTAAGATTTTGACATATAGGGGTTGGGGATGTGTCAAAATTTCTCCAAAATTTCCCAAATTAACTATAGCGACAGACTCTGTCATAACCTTATTTCCGGAAACTAGAGGAGTAGTTTTAGTAAGGTTTTACTGTATGTAACAATGAAAACACTTGTTACAATTATTTGCCTCTAAAGCGAAAGTAAACTTGAATTAGTCAAACTGTTTGTTTTGTAGACAATCTGTGTGCAAGATGTTTACACTTATAATATCTGTTGTATTTTTTTTATGCTGGTTTTCCCAGGGTATGGTCTAAAAGTGCACACTTCTCATCGGTAGTAACGTATTCACTCTATAAAATATACGACAGCACGGTCTGGGATGACCTTCATTGTGGACCTTACTGACCAAGTGTCGCTTGATAGTGAAACCACATTGAATTTTGCAGTTTGTTGGTGTCTGAGACCTATTGCATCACATCATGTTGCTGTATTATGAAACCAGTTTTGAGTACAACAGAAATGTTCGCAGATTAGATTCATTATTTTTATTCTAGTTAATAGTTTCTCCTATAATTATTTTTGTATACAGGAATTCTGAGGAATAAGCAGGAAATGTATCGTGGGAAAATCAATTTAGTGTCACTGGACACCCTTAACACAGAACACAGTGGGTTTTCTTAGACAATCTTGTTGCGACGTTTTGGGAGCTGACATCTGCTCCTGTCTCTGCTCCTGTCTTCATGCTGACTTTTTTGTTTTTGTCTCTGTGCTCATCTGAGCTGTCCTTATTTTGGTTTTTTTTTTATTATTATTTTATAAATGTTTGTAAACATAATTTATTTCTTGTTTTGTCAAATCGCAAGCTTAGTTTTAGTTGCACACATGAACAAAGTTAACAGCTCGCCATCTTGTCTCACTGCTTTTCATTGTCTTCATTCCCACAATTCATGGTGCTAATAAGCTCAGAATACAACCTTCGGTGAACGAAGGTCTAACTCGTGTTTTTTTTAACATCGCTCGGGCCTGAACATACCACCTGCCGGAAAATGTTGTGTTTTACTATAAACAAGTCAACAAATGCAACCAAACAAATTCAAAGTAAGACAAGAGATTACAACAGCTAATGGAACATGATAATACTGTCTCCTATATAGATTAGTGGCAATGGACATATCTTCGAAACAGGCCTAGCAAGTTCACCATTGGGAGTTTTTGGAGTCGCTACTCTGACAACACGGTCTTCACCAGGATGAGTTTTAGTGATTCTGGCAGTTCTCAATTTCAATGGTGGCAAGTTTGAGTCCTTTACCATGACGAGCATGTGTTCTTCTACTTTGGGAGTTGCAACATTCCATTTAGTTCTTTGATGAAGTGAATGGAGATATTTGGTGCTCCATCATTTCCAGATGCACTGTTTTAACTTTGTGAGTAATTGTCATCAATCGGGACGATTCTCCACGATGTGAGAGAAGTCTTGTTCTAGTGCTCTGGAAAAACACCTCGAGAAGCTAAATCTGCTGGTTTGCAGCTAGATGAGACATAATGCCATATGCTCTGAGGCACGATGGTCTGAATTTCTGAAACCCTATTTGCTACAAAGGTTTTAAATTTACGAGGAGATGATTTTATCCACGACAGCACAGTTGTAGAGTCACATCACATGTGTATGGGGAAATTGTATGATTTGTCTTCAAACGTTTTGCTCACGTACAGCCACAACCTTGCCAGAAGCACAGCACCACACAACTCAAGCCTAGTGATAGACAGTGTTTTCAGCAGAGCAACCTTTGATTTAGCAATTACCAGATTGGTCGAAATCACTCCACCATTGTCAACAAGCCGCACATACTCTTCAGCAAACAAAATCACTTTCATTTTGAAACCTGCGGTGTAAGTACATCGCTTTTCCATCAAGAAACTGTCGCACTTGTTCACTGCCACAACATCGAAACAACACTACTGCGGCGCAAAGATGATATAAGAGAAAGACGTGTAAGTCACGGCTAACATTTGGTACTCAAGAACCAACGCTAATGTGCTGCTATCTCTTACACTCCACAGAAAGCTTTCAAAAATAATTGATTATCATTCCTTTTGATTCTTTTAAAATATTTTTTTCTGTTAAGGATTGCGAAGAGAATTACAAACGGAAATATTCAAATGCCCTTCTATATTTTGCACGTTTATTTAAAACTTACAAAGATAAACTGCAGAAATAATGGTTAGGTTTTGGCTTTTAACATAAATCGTTAGAAATACTTGAATTATATAAAAAAAAGCTCAATAAAATTTTTGTCGTAAAAATATCACTTTAAATTAAATTACATGTTTGTAAGTTATTTCGTTTTTCCAATAAATATATAAACTTTGGCAGTCAAGACTGCATCTCGAGCGCTTATCAGAACATTCCAGACAAACTACGTCCAACAAACTTGCGGCGCACTGTGTCTGTGCTGTACGCTTTGCAACACCGCTTGCTTGCAAGTACGCAGCTGCCACACGACCTTCGCCAAGGTCGCGTGCATCAGCCACAATAAGCTGAAGAATCAAAATTTTCTCGACAAGATTTGATTTATCAAATCATAATCGCACGAAACCTGACTTGTATTTTATTTTGAACAACCTACAGACCTGAACATTAATTGTTCCCTAAAATATCTGGAAAAAATTATTTCCTGCCCAACGGGAGAATCGTTATGAATTCCCAAAGTTCGGGATCCCACACAACCCTAGTTTTTATTATTTAACGAAACTTTCTAAAATACAAAACTACCAAATCGCAACCGAACTGAAGCTACTAAATACTAATATACTAAATGGTGAATTTGAATATGGCCAGTATAGTTTTATTTTCAGATTATTTCTGCTTCTCATATTTTCACACACAAAATTATTTTCTAAGATTGATTAAATTACTGGCATAAATCAAGTAATTTTAAACCGTTTTTGAGAGGTAATAGGTTATGTATTTGTAGTAATTGGTTTTTATTGCTTCAATTCTTGGACTTCCGATACTCGATTATACGATTCTTCTAGAATCTTGTGCATCGAGGAATCGAGTTTGACATCCCTAGTAAAGACCATTGTCTTCATTCAAAAGTTCGGGATGATATCACCTATAACCTTTTGAATTTTTGACCCAATTTGCAACAAGTCATTCAATGAAATGCCAGTAAAAGTCGTTGCAGCTCCATCAAAGACTACACGAACTTTGGTGGTGAACTAGCGTCTTTGTGTACAGCATGATGGGGTATCACATAGGCTACTTCACAACTCTCCACTCGATTAGGATGCAGTGTGCTACTCTGACTGTAAAGCTGCTGAACACTCAGTATAAGTGACATGTGGCCTAAGTCCTCATACTAAGTACCAATCTGTATTCGTTTGCTAGTTCTGGTGACTTCTTCAATTGGTTCTCAAGGCATTCAGATCTGGATGATGCAATTTGTAAGGAATTTCCGATGGTTTGCAGCTCTTACTGGAATGGCAACCAAAAAACATATCTCCTATCTGCGTTAGGAGCATGTGTAGCGTGGTAATGCTCTTCACATTTCTTGTCCTCTGCAGATATCACACGAGCTGACGGTACTTCCTCTACCTTCCAAAATTTTTGTAGCTGCACGTCCTGTGTAGTTATGATCAAGAATGACCTTAGTGGATTTATACGTGCTTCACGTCTGGTCTTGCCAGCCACAACCCTGCCAAACATTGCGTGAAAAGCATTAGGTTCCCCTGATATTTTAGCCCCTGTCATTGCTTCACTGACAATGTCTGCTGACAGGAGCATGTCAACAGATCCAGGACAATCAAATGATGGATCGGCTAAAGTTAAACCTTTAAGGTGCTCAATTGAAATGAATGAAATTCTTGAACTTGGCTTGGGTTGAGTGATTTCACTTAAAATTGTGGCCTTAATGGTAAAATGAGTGTCGCGTGAGCCCACAGGTGTGATGAAGCAATGTGTAGCCCCTCTAGCACCTGGCACAGGAGTTTGGCCAATGCCAGTAATTTCTACACATTCACGGTAGCGTTTTAAGCCCAATCGTTGCCCACAATTTTTCAGTTATAAATGTAGTTTGTGATGCACCATCTAACAAAGCTCTTATGACTTGAAACTGTCCCCTGCTGTCTTTCACGTGAACAAGAGCAGTTTCTATCTAGCAAAATGGTAGTGTGTTGATTTTGAGTGTAATTTTACAGATGTAGTGCTTGCAATTTATCAGCAGATGAATCATGTGATGAATCCTTATTTTCTGGATTCTGAGTATCTAGTGTCTGGTTTGGGGGTTCTCATGGGTGAAGTGAAGAAGAGAGTAATGTTTCCTTTGACACTGCATGCATGAAAATTTCACAGCACTATGGTTAGGTTTCAAACAGTTAAAGCACAGTGACTGCTCCTTCACAAATGCAATTATATTAACAGATTTTAACAAAAACTGTTCTAACTTATTAAGAAAATGGTTCTCTTTACACTGCATACAGCATGTTGTTTGTTTTAATGCAACTAATGTAGTATTGTGACCACAATTTTGTCTTGAATTTGATTTCACATTCGACATTGAGGGCTTGCTGTAGGTTCTACTTACGTTACTCGTGTATACACTCTGTATGCCAACCAACTGTATATGTTCACCTGCCATAGCACGATGCTCCAAGAAAATTAGAAGATCCTCACAAGTTGACAAATCTCATTCCACTGACATTTCAAAGTCTTAGTGCAGTGAGTGGTCTAATTTTTCAAGAAGAATTTTTAATAAAAGGAAACTCCACTCACACTGGAAAATGGCCAGCTCTCAATGCATTTAAATTCTCTTGAACTACACTAATAAAACATGATGAGTCTGCTGATTTACAAGTCACAGATGAGAGATGCATTATCTTTTGAACATGGATAGTAGCTGTAATGCGTCTGTTCGTGTAACTTTTTTCAAGCAATGCCCAAATGTCATAATTATCATTGGTAAGTAGCAGGTTACTTACCAGCTCTCTCGGTTCGTCTTTCAAGCATCCTATTAAATAATGCAGCTTCTGCACGTTGCTTAGCTATGTATCCCGGTGAACAATAGATCTGAACAATTCTACTGCCTGAAAACACCGGCAGAGGAAGGGGTGGCAACACTGCACGTGGAACTGCTGCACGAGATGTTAAGTCCGCTGTTCTGACTGTAAATCTATTGTGCACGATTCGAAGATACCGGAAATGTTTCTCAAACGTCATAAAAGCTTCCTTCAAGTTGTAATGATGCAATATATTAATTATCGGAATATGCGGTTCATTTTCTTTCGTTCAGTGGGGCTATGTAAAATATTACCGGGATTAAAAATTAAAGCCGTGGTAGTTTGTTTATCTGGCATCCGGTTGCCGTTTCACAAAATATTAGTTTATTTTGCGTGTCAGCATTAGTGATAGAAGCTTTCCAAACTGCGTCGACAGTTTTTGTTCTAGAACTTTTACGACTACACAGTTTTGATAGCGTGGGAAGAGCTATGCCCATATTTGGTAGCGTTTGATGCTCTGAGGAAAGGGGGGTGGATAGGTACGCTGCGACAAATACCCGTGTGCCTGTGGCCGTTCAGCAGTCGACACTCAGTGCTCGAGTAGTTGACAACCAGTGGCTCGCCGAGGTCGTGTCGGGCGTGGCAAATAGCCCCCACACCGGCAACTTTATTCTGCTCATTTGATTCTCAGCCGTTGTGGGAGGTCGCTGCCTCTGTATTTTGTTGCGATGCAAGTTTGCAAGACGTAAATGTTAATAGTCAATAAACGACTGTTGCGCTGCTCTGTACATGTCTGTTTATCTTTGAACCTGTTCGTTATCGGCATACCTGAAGATGGTATGTGAATTCTTTCAATTGTTTGATAAATAAAAATATAGAACAAATACACCGAAACTTGACATTATTTCATTGGAGCCTTTTTAAAGTGTTTCATGTTGCTACCACTGAGCTAAAAGAGTTGTAACTCTCAGCCGTTAGTAACATGACAAACATTATGACAAGGTCTTGAGTAGTTTTTTTCTCAACCTTTGGCAAGACCGCACGCAACGCAAAATAGTTCGCAGGAAATTCATCCCTTTTTTCCGATACTTCCTCGAAGGCAATCGCGAACTCTTCTAATTTTTCGCATTACATAATAGAAGATTATAAGTTGCAAGTAATCTGTTGTTGCTGCCATAATGATCAAAACAAACACGTGGTTGTTCACAACGTTACTTTTCTTCGTTTCACAGAACTAAACACTCATTCCTGGTTGCTAACTTGTTGTATCCGAACTGGAGGACCAAAAAATGTTTGTAAACACAATTTACAGTGGAACCGCGTTATAAAGAATATGGTCTACAGCGTCACGTCCGCTATTGCGATAGTTTTTTAATGCACTGTCATTTTCGCTATTGTTTGAAAGGTACTTAATTTTGTTAATGAAGTCTTTCACTATAGCAATACAAACATTTGTAAACTAGTTATTTTTTAAATGTTTAAACATTTCGTATCACCAGTGACTTTCACCCACTTGCCACGTGCGAGCCAGCCTTTGTTATTGTGTCTCGCATGGCGACACTCGCGTCGGCCGGAGCTAGAGAGTGGAGCGGGCAGGTTTTGTGAGGGATAAGGAAGACTGTATGATAGTGAAGGGGAGAGGTACGAATGGGAGTAGAGCTAGTCAAGGGCAATAAAATAGGAGTATGCTGGGAAAAGTGTATAAGGGGGGAGGGGAATGGTGATGGCAATATGCTAGCAGCCTACCGCTCCTTTTATGTTGTGGGGGTAGGAAGAGACTGCTGCTTGCAAGGTCATCACATCGCCGCGTGTAAGGGGAAAAGCATGATTACATCTTAACAGTTGCTAGACAATGCTACGTTGTTTACGATACCGTGTTTACTCGTGTATAGTGTGCACCATGATTTTTGCAGCAAGTACCAGGAAGTTTTTTGAATAATAATAATAATAGAATTGCACCAACAATTTGTGTCACCTGTTGGTATGTAACAAATTATTCTTCTTTTACATTAATGTGTGGTGATTGTGATATGTTTACAAAATACTTTAATTAAATAACTTGCGGCGCTAAAAGCCAAAACATTGTGGCGTGCTGTAAGATAACCCTACGGTGGTTAGAAGAACAACGTTAACAACTGCTGTGGGCGGCCGGCTTCCTTTTTGTTTTTACTCAGTGATGTGCTTGTTTTCTCACCCTGAGAGGTTGGCTATCCTCTGCCTTACATGGAAACAAAGAAGGTTTGTAGGAATTTATTGATCTGCAACATGAATGTGATAGCGTGGAAGTTCTGCTTTTAGGCGAGACAGGAGAAGAAGAGGTAGGTGAAAGAGAGAGACAAGGAGTGAAGTAGCGCACTGATTGATAGGCAACTAACTCCCTCCCGCAACCCAAAAATTTGGGGGAGGGGAAGAAGAATGGAGGAGGAAGCAACGTTGCACGCGTCTGCAGGTCGTTACATAATGCCGCTGTCAGACATGGATTTTTTTGTACTAACTTGTCCCTGCATAGGCGTAGTTTACTGCATTCTTTAAACACAGGATTTAAAAGGGCAAATACAATTTTTAAAAATACTGGGCACCGTACATTTTGTTATAACGCGGTTCCACTGGTGGGGTTTTTTTTTTTTTTTATGTCAAATCACAAACTTAGTTTTAGTTGTACACACTGACAAACGAAATTAACCGCCTGCCATCTTGTCTCTCACTGCTTTCCATTGTCTTCATTTCCACATTTCATGGTCCCACTAAGCTCAGATACAACCTTCTGTGAACAAAGGTCTAACTCCAGTTTTTTTTAGCCTCACTCAGGCCTGAACTAATTTGTTCTGTAATTTTGTTTTTGGTTTTTTATTTTGTTATTTATCTGACGAAATTCCTTGTGGGAGTTATTATATGTTTTGTTTTTATATTTTGACTACAGCTATATTTTTCTTAAACATTCACCCCTGTTGCAAGAATCTTTCAAATCACGTACATTCAGTTCACTTTTGAGAACAATATTTCCACATGTAAGTAAAATGAGTTTATAATGTTGCTTTAATAAATACAGTCTGTTGAAAAATAAAAACATTTACATGAATATTTGATACATCTTTGTTCCAAAGGTTTTTTCATACTTTGGCGATTACTCAAACTGCTAACCTTATTCCCAACTTTGCAAATGGAATTTATCATTTTGCCACTGTAGACATGCTTTGCTTTGCTTTAGATTTAAGGGGGGTGCTCTGCTTTCGATTTTACTGGGGGACAAAATGTACACTGCACTTAACTTTCTAACTCTAGCTAATAAGGAAAACATTTCACATGGATGTACACACATCCTAGCATTTGCTGATGACGTGAACGTTGAACAGGTGAGGATTGTGGACACTCCCCACACAGTCTCTGTAGGAGCTCTTAAGTGGGCACCAAAAGTAGCGGACTACTCCAGTGTACAGAGTCAATTGAGCTGCTGCTGCTGGCCAGTAGATGGCAGTAGGTTGATGCCTCATGATAGTGTCTCCTCGACGACTGCTTTGCAGGCACATCAAGCACCTGGCATGTCTGCAATGGTGTGTAGCGTGGTGTTAAGCCATGACTTAATTTGCTATGTTTTTGCCGTGACTTACTATAACAACTTCTGTACCAAACAAAAGAAAATAAGCTTTCAACGTTAAGCCTCCACGACATACTTTTCCCTAAAATGCGTGTGCCAGCACAAAGCCAGACAATTCCAGAACTCAACCCATTCAAGTGAACAAAACAATAAAAATTGCTCCACAAAGTCAAGCGGCAAGGGGGTAGAGTTGTGTGGTTTGTGCTATTAAAAGTAAAACATTCTCACTAGAGTACCTAAGATCTTTTCCCTAAAGGGTGGAGTCAAGACTGGATGTATTAAAGAGAAAAAAAATATTACATAATAAGTCAGATACTTAAAAAATACTACTGATTATATACAATTGTTAAAGCTACTACACTACTAATTTGGTCCAGGTGATATCAAGAATACATTAGAGTTTTAACCAAAAGAAAATAACACAAGCTTAATTTCTGTAACATTAATTTTGTTGCTTCAATTTGGGATAGCAACTGTTACAGTACTTTCTCATAATTCTGAAATTCGGTAAACAACAACCGCCTCAAAGTCTTCCCGATATTTACAGTACAAGATCATTCAAGAAACTTCATTGTTTATTTCTGCCACTTACAGTTAATGCTCATAGCTTCACAATGTCTTTACTTGAGATCTCTGCCTCAGGGTGCTGCTATGGCTGAAACAAATATTAAATTGTTAAACTGTATACCTTACTTGCATATGACTGCAGTGTTATTAAAAGTTGTTTTCTGTGTGTGGCAGTGAAGTACTCTGCAGACATGGCCAGCTTGGGAGACAGATACATGCACCTCACGAACTACAGCATCAACAAACTGAGCAGCCACTACACGCAGAACGAGGATGCCTCTGCTTGCCATGGCCACAAGTGGTGAGTTTTCAATCCAGCCTACTTCACACCAAAGCAATACATTTTAATCTAATTTGCCTTCATGTTGAAGGGGCCTCTTAGATCACCAGAGAAACTGCAAATGTGCTGCTGGATTTTGTATAGACATTCTTGCCTTGATGTTATATACAGTGAAATTGTGCTGTAACAGGTATGGGCTGTGACACATTTGCTAAAGCAAAATTTTTTTAATCCATCACCATTGTTAATATTCCTGAATGCCTTTGTGTGTTCTTACTTTTCCCTGTAAGGATAGTATTCCTCTTATTAGTGTCAAAATGTGTGTAAATTTCTTTATCTGCAAACAAGCAACAAGTCCTGTAGAGAGGTCAAAATAATGTTGTCAACTTTTCTTTCCACTGAGCACAAAAGGACATGGCATCCTTTTCTTCCCCTTCAGTACTGTAACTCAGCCCATTCACTCCTGCCTTGACCTTGGTTGCCTACTATCCTGTTGCCAGGCGGAGTTCCATTCTGTGGAAACAGAGGGGTGGAGAAAAATACAGATCGCAGGAGCAAATGGAAGAGAGGAGGTAGTAAACAAGGCAGGCAAAAGTGAAATGGAGATAGGGCAAAGGAGAGATAATTGTTGGTTGCAGCAGAAACTGGAAGAGAGGTAGCGAACTAGGAGGGAGGGTGCCCACTGCCCAAACAAAAGTAGAAGGGAAAATATAGCAATGGAAAAAGAAGTGTTGATCTCGTGAGCAGCTGGAAGAGCAATCAGTTTTAAAGCGATGTTTCAATATACCATATTTACACAAGTATAATGCCCACTTCTGTATAACTCTCTCCCCTTTTTTTAGTCATAGTTTACCAGGAAACAAATTTGGGACCAGTTTCTACCAACAGAATAGTCCCTTGCTTATTTAATTTGGCATGTGACGGCCCAGGGAGAGGGACGTCACGTCAAAGTGAGGGTGCTTTTGTTTCTGCGCCCAGTCAGTTGCGCAGGCAGGGGGTAGACTCTACTGTGGAGGTGTCCGTACTATGACGCGTCTGCCTCACACCGGTCCCGTATACACCGTAGGACGTGTCGGGCGCCTACTTGGTACAAAGTTCATGAGGGCGAGGTGATGCCTCCGTACGTCGGACACACGGGGTTGAACTGGCTTACCCACTGGTGTCCCTTCCCTTTGGCAGTTGCTGGCTTGGACTTGGTGTCTTTAGTTCCGGCTGGGAAGGCTGGCTCGGCTGTCACCTGCAGGTGATCGAGGGGCCGGCTGACTGGCTGGCACGTGGTCGGCTGGAGTCTCAGTGACGTCCTGCAGGTCGAACGGGGCCACTCCCAAGAGGAGAGAGTACCCTTGGCAGTGTAATTCGATGGTGGGGTGGGCAGCTCCAGGAACCCTAATCGGGAGGCCAAAGAGGTTGGCAGGGATAGTAGCGAAGTGAAGCTCCACTAAGTGTAGGGCAGTTTGTGCCCTCTCCCGTGGGGGTATACAACTGAGGGCTGGTGTAGGTTATTTGCTTAGGGAGAGGCGAAATGCAAAGATAGCAGTTGTTTTCCAGGCGTTCCTCCTGCTCCCTAGTCGGTGAGTGAACGTCGTGGACAGGAAAGGTTGCACTGTTCATCCAGTAGAGTGCGGCAGGCAACAAACCCGTAGCTAGAGTGTACTCCAGAAGTACGTCGGTCAAGCCTCGTCAGGCCTGGCACCCCCTCTGGCGAGTTTATATGCTCTGGAGGGAATGGGTTAGCTGACTTATTTGGCCCAGATACTTCGTCGTTGGTCTTTCTAGTGGTTGGGGTTCTACCTTACGTGTGCACCAGGTATCTTTACGTACCTGATCCACAATATGCATGGCTGTCGATTTTGTGATGTATGTGAGGTACGTGCAATCCTGGTTAGGGGCTGCCCGCAGTCCTACATTATGTCAGGAAACTGTTGCCAATTCGCGGTAACCTGCCTCTCCCTTCAAGGGTGATGCTTACGAGGTTAGGAAAAAGGCACACGTTCACTGCAGAGCAAGGAAAGACAGAAGTTATATGGATGTTTTTGTTTTCTGTTGAGAATAGAATACTGTGACCCGTACTACCTCCTACCTCTTCACATACTAGGTGTTACACGTGCTTTGTAAAAGAGCAAGACAGTTGAAGGGGCCTGTCGGCTTGATGAGCCTGGCTTGAAGAGTGGACGAGAGCTGACAATTAAGTAGCCGTGAAAACAATTTAACCGCAATTGTGGCTTGTAGTCCTAAAGACCCGGAGCACCATGTGTGGTGTGTGTCGGTTGTGATTCTTGACTGCAACTGTCAGGGGTAGCGACGACTCTTCGGCTGCACTGGTAGAGAAAGCGTCATCGGCTGAAGAACTGATAGAAGACTGGAAGGTCTTGGAGAGTCCTCAGGAGGACTGTGGCTGTGAAGTAGAGCTTTAGCACGACTGGTGCTAAGGCGAGCTACGTGAACAACTGGCATTTCTGCCGGGCACACTGCATTATATTCCTCCTGGCTGGAGGGTTCCTTCATGCCTCGTTCGCTATGCTATAGGCTATTCATGTTAAAGTGAGCACTTTTGAAAACCCTCTCATTTGGAATAATAGTGAATAAATATATTTTATTTTAGCATTAGACGTTAACTTCTGAGTGCGGTGGAATATACAGACCGTGTTTATTATTTACTTGGTAATATTTATTTTAAAAATGTAGTTAGAGAATGAGAAATATCGGAAAGGATAAAGTAACTAGGGTCTGAAAAGTGCTCACTTTACCATGAACAGCCTATAACATTCGGTTGCCGCCCCTTCGGGTTCGGGCCGGGTGGTGCTGCTGCGGTCATTTCTTGGCGGGGTGGCGGCAGGGAGGTTTGGGTGTGAATGTGGGCGGTATCCGCCGCTCGCTTAATGGCAAACTCTTGCATACCGGCGGCTGCTTCTTAGTGGGTTTACAAGCTGCGGAGGTGATGACGTGACTTCCTTTCATTACGTGGGTGCTGACCTTATTGATGACCCTGCATTTGTTTCTTGCATATGCTTATATATACGGTGGAGCCGCGTTATAACGAGTATGGCCTATAGCGTTACGTCCGCTATAGCGATAGTTTTTAAATACATGGTCATTTTCCCTATTATTTTAAAGGTACTTAATTTTGTTAATAACGCAAATCTGTTAATGAAGCATTTTGCTATAGCAATACAAACATTTGTAAACTCGTATTTTTTCAATGTTTAAAAACGTTGTTCGTAAGTGTCATTCACCCACTTGCCATGCGCGAGCCAGCCTTTGTCAGTCTGTGTCGCATGGCGACACTCACGTCGGCCGGAGCTAGAGAAGAGGGGCGGGCGGGTGTTGTGAGGGATAAGAAAGAGGGTATGATAGAAGAGGGAGAGAAAAAGTGGAGTAC
>NQII01005064.1:42150-113920 GCA_002778355.1 Clitarchus hookeri | reverse complement strand
TGTTATAGGTAGGGGTGATTGTGAAGTGCACACTGCAGGTGCTCTGGTACGTAGCGTAGCTGGATGCGGCGGACGTTGATGGTCTTGGTGGGACTTGAAGGCATCGCTGGCGGCTGTTGGTGCAGTTGTAGATGCTTTCAATCTCGGGGGTGGTGCTCCCCTTGAGGGAACTGGAACTGGTTGGGGTAGCATGTCTCAAGACGAGATAGATCTGAGAGATGCCACAACACAAGTCCAGATATGCCTGATGCACGAGCGTATATAGTTACTCGAGTACTGGTCGGCTGATGTCAAGGCTCTCCCACTCTGTGGTGCTAGCATAGTGCTGGACGTAGGCCAGCTGCCTGGGGTTGATAGCGGATGGAGTTGTCTGCTGCATTGGCTGCATTTGGCATTCGCTTAGGTGCCATGTTACCCATAATTTCTCGTCATTCTTGGGTGTTTATTGGACGGATGTCCCTGTGCTGTGAGTTTAAAAGGTGAGGACATCTTGATAAAGATGCCTGTGGTTTTACAGAATCTTCTGTCTTATTTGAGGCAGCTTTCACATGTCATTTAAAAGACTTGTTGAGCGGGGAGATACATTGTGGCGGCCCTACTTTTCTAGAACTGTAAAATTTTACTGGAGTTACATGAAACTTAGTATAATTTACATTTCTGCTTGGAATAGAATAATACTGGGGACTTAAATATGCAGTATTGTCTGCTCATGTAACAAACATTCTGTTACTGGCGCACTGGGTTTATATGAAATTATGTTACAGTCTAATTTTTTCAAAAACTTATTGTATGCAGGAGTTGTGTGTAGCATCCTCTACTTGTGTTGAGATTAGATAATGGTTTTAGATCTAAGAGGTCTCTTTCATGATAAATCTTTGACCATAGGTTATTAATATTTATGAAAATTATTAACTCTGATCTATTTCGTTGAACTTGTTTTCCTCGTAATATTTGGTTTTGGAGGCTCTGTGACAAGTCATAGTGTGTGTACCTGCAATTTCAGATGTGTTATGTTCATCCAACAAAAGAGCCTACATTACTGAAATTAATTTGACATTAGAACTACATCATTAAAGTTGTTTAGTACTAATATACAGGCTATTCAGAAACTCTCCCTAAATATTTTGGGAAGTAATTCCTTGTGAAAAATGACATTGACATAACAGTATGCAATACAACTTATAGTCTAGCTCAGTTGAGGGCTGCAGTAGTGTAGTGGTCAGACTGCTCACCTCTGACCTAGGTGAATCGGGTTTGATTCCCGGCTGAGTTACTCCTGGATTGGGAATTGTGCCAAACAATGCTGCTGGTCAGCAGGTTTTCTCGGGGATCTCCCGTTTCCCTTGCCATTGCATTCTGGTGCTGCTCCATACTCGCTTCACTTCACCCTCATCTGCTCTCAAGACCTCGGGGCTAATAGCCTCTCAAATCTCTCGATTCTATCATAGCTCAATTTCTAAGGGATATGTATTATATAGCCTTGAAAATTGAGTCTATAAATGGGATTTTTGCATAATATCATAAAAGGTGTGGAATTAAACTATGATTCTATAGATAACGTTTAGTGTTATCAAGATCAACCTATGAAAAAAAAACCACCATTAAGACATGCTGCCTTCATAAAAATAATATTGCTGCCCACACACTAATAGAAGACAATTGTTTCTCCTTCAAGTTTTATGGAATTTTAATACAGTCTCATTGAGCAGTACAGCCTACTTAAGAAAAAATGTTGTTTTGTTGCAAATGCTTAGGACCCACGCCTTCCTTCGTAAATGTACACAGAAATTTCAGCAACAACAATACAATGCTTGGCACATAGACAATACTTCTACACACAGGGGTAAACATTCCGTAAGTAACCAATATTAGGCGATTGAAATGAGACACAGTGTATACTGGCCTTGCATGTGTGTAGGACTGTAGCGTAGAAAGTGTGTCGATATTTACAGGTTAGGAATAGGCCAACATGTGTGTGATGTACTGTGTGGCAGGCTTCAGTGGTTTGAGAGCATGTAGTTTGTATCAGCAGAAATACCCTAACTGCATGACCCCTTATCATGGGAAGTTTGTAGCAGTTCACCAATGCATAATGGAAACAGGTACATTGACCATCATAATACTTACTGTACTGTGCAATTGTTTGGTACTTGCCAACTCATTTAAACCCTTTTGCGTGTGTAAGCAAGATCACAGTGAAAAGGCATGTTAGTACATGTTGTTGTAAATCTATTATTATTTACACTCGTGACTCAAAATTGGGGCCAACTCAGGTCTAATAAATAAGTAATTCAATCTATCTTTAGTCTTTTGTATAAAAATAAAACAATATGATACAATAATAAATCCTGCAATTTGTACCCAAGATTCTAACCTTTACTTTACTCTGTTATTGTACAATAATAAATCCTGCAAAATGTACACAATATTCTAACCTCTACTTTACTCTGCTATTGTCTCCGAAGACAATCACAATTATTAAATTCTTTGAATCAGTATCCTAAATAACATTAACACAAGACAACATTTACTCTCTGAAGTCCCACAAAAGTCCATTTAAGAATAGTTGTCCGAATATTGGTTGCTTACAATATGTGTACTCCTGCATGTATTAAGTATTTGCCTATGTGCCACACATTGTATCGTGGCCGCTGAAAACTAAGATGGCATCAAATTTCCATAACACTTGAAGGGAAAAAAATTGAATACAATAAATCTAATACTGCTTCTTTATGTGCCAGGCGTATAAGGGAAAAAGCATGATTACGTCTAACAGTTGCTAGACAATGTTACAGTGTTTATGATGGTTCGTAAATAAAACAAATTCAGAATGGCAACCAGCTATNCTGCATGTATTAAGTATTTGCCTATGTGCCACACATTGTATCGTGGCCGCTGAAAACTAAGATGGCATCAAATTTCCCTAACACTTGAAGGAAAAAAAATTGAATACAATAAATCTAATACTGCTTCTTTATGTGCCAGGCGTATAAGGGAAAAAGCATGATTACGTCTAACAGTTGCTAGACAATGTTACAGTGTTTATGATGGTTCGTAAATAAAACAAATTCAGAATGGCAACCAGCTATAGTAGCCTACATACTGTTGTGTGAATTATACTGTTGAGTTGAGCAGAAATATCAATAGGGCATGTATGCAATTGTGAAGTACAATCTATTAGATGTTATTTCAAGTGTGACAAGACAGTGAATTCTGCGCGATAAAAGTAGTGGAAAAATAAAGATAATGTAGATTTTGTGCCTAAGTAAGTAAACAAATTGTAAACATATGCCGGTAATTCACACTTTTCTATAGTAAAACAAGTTAAAATAATAAGTTTTTCATTTGTTGTAAATGTTNGATGTTATTTCAAGTGTGACAAGACAGTGAATTCTGCGCGATAAAAGTAGTGGAAAAATAAAGATAATGTAGATTTTTTGCCTAAGTAAGTAAACAAATTGTAAACATATGCCGGTAATTCACACTTCTCTATAGTAAAACAAGTTAAAATTTATAAGTTTTTCATTTGTTGTAAATGTCTGTTTTCAATGTTGACATTTTTCATTTCCTTCAAAATATTATTCTTGATTGTCAACATTTTTTTCTAACCTATCATAAAGATACATTTGTTTTCGTTTGAACAGGTGCATGTGTTGTCCGTGGGTTGGAACAGAATGGGAAAGTAACATCTGTCATGGTGCCAGTCCTTCCCGTTAGGAAAATTTAATGTGTTTACACATGGGACTAGAGGAAGTGTATTATTAATCTGCTGTTTGATTTGTGAGCATGAGAGAGAGAGAAAGAGAGAGAGAAGAGTATGGTGTGGTGAGCTAAGATAGGAGTGACGAGGGACGGGAGGAGAAAGGAAGCAGTTAGAGGGGCGATAGACAGGGGGAGGAGGAGTAGTGGGTAGAGGGGTGTGAGACANTTAATGTGTTTACACATGGGACTAGAGGAAGTGTATTATTAATCTGCTGTTTGATTTGTGAGCATGAGAGAGAGAGAGAGAAAGAGAGAGAGAAGAGTATGGTGTGGTGAGCTAAGATAGGAGTGATGAGGGATGGGAGGAGAAAGGAAGCAGTTAGAGGGGCGATAGACAGGGGGAGGAGGAGAAGGGGAAGCTGGTAGAGGCCGAGAGACAGGAGGAGAAAGAGAATCGAGCAGAGGGGTAAGACCAGAGTAAAAGACAAAGGGGGAGAGCGAAGTAGGGAGGGACATTCAGTGATCTCCAGACTTTGTGTGTGTGACAGAGACAATGTGTGAAGTAGCGTGCTGATTGGTAGGAACTCACTCCCTCCCGCCTCTTCCACAAACTTGGCGGAGGGGAAGAAGAATGGAGGAGGAAGCAAGGTCGTGCCAGCCGGTCATTACATAATGTCGCTGTTATAAGTCTATATTTTTTTGTATTGTCACTGCTTACATGTAGTTTACTGCATTCGTTTAACACAGAATCTACAAGGGAAAATACAATAACCAAATAATTATGGGACACTGTAAATTTTGTTGTAACGATAACTCGCTATACTGATAATTTATTTTGCCATTGTAGACTATCATTATAACGCAGTTCCATTGTAGTTTAATTCCATGCTGTTTCTGAAATTTTGCAAAAATTGAATTTATAAACAAAATTTTAATGGTGTATATCTCCATTAGGAACTGAGCTAGGCTATTGGTTGCATTGCTTATGTGAACCCCATTTTCCACTAGGAACCACCTTCTAAAATATTTTGTGTGGGTTTCTGAACAGCCTGTATAGTTTCTTAGACTACATATTATTACTGTTTTTAGGACTGTGAAGACACTGTGGACATACCTGGAAAAAGGTGGTGTAGATGTGAAAGTGCTGTGGAGTTCATTGGTGGATCTGGTCATTAAGACTATTATCAGTGGTGAATCTTCAATCAGCCAAATGACAAAGGCAAACCTTGTATCAAGGTACTGCTCATACGAATTATTTGGCATTGATGTGCTGTTGGATCACGAACTGAAGCCATGGTTGTTAGAGGTACTTCTCTTGTTTACATTTTAACAATAAGATAGATTGTTTATGGTCAGCTCTGTATATAAATGCTAATAATGTGAGTCCTGTTAGACCTAACTTCCATGTTAATCCATCAAATAATTTTGTCCATAACATTTTTATCTTATTTTTTTGTAGGACATTTGAATACACACACGTGCGCATACACACACATGCGTGCGTGCATGCATGCGTGCACACACGCACGCACAGAGTAAAAATTCAAAGTTACAGCCTTTCCCACAAAAATTTTCTTTACTTTGAAGGAGTTTCATTTCGGACCGATTCTGACCCAATCCCGCCCCAAAACTATGTGTTGGCCTTCCCCTCCATTGGTGGCTAAGGATGGTAAGTGGTGGTAGAATGTAACCAGTAGTGTCTTAAAATTTTGTCAGTTTTCCACTTTCCCTAATTAGTTTTTCCATGTCATGTTCATTTTAACAGTTTTCTGCTTTTGTCCATGTTACTGACTTTCGTGATTTTTGGTTGCATTCTGCCACTTGGAATTATAGTGGCCAGCCTTGGATGTGCACTTACTGCTACACTATTTGCCCATTGAGTTTAATTATTTATATTCTGGGACACTTCTCGACAGAGTTTGCATTTTAGACTATTTGTGACTCATTGGTCTTTTCCCAGTTTGAGAGTGGTCAAATGTGCTGACGATTCTTATTTATAATAAATATGTGCACAACTTTTTTGAGGATTGATTGTCTTTTCACTCCACTGTGTATGTGGATTTAGTCCCAATTTCTGTATCTTGTGTGTAATTAAGCTATTTTAGTATTTGTACATTTAAAGAAAGTATTTGCATGGTAACTCAAACTGTGGGCTTTGAAAGACCCTCCATGGTGCCGTGCAGGTTTTGCTGGTAGCGTGTTTCCTAAATGTAATATAAATACAGTGGAATCCGCCAAAGATTGCGCGCATCATTCATTTTTTAACACTATGTTGTCGCCTTATCGCTCACTCTTAGTGGGATTGGCAGTTAGAGGGTGGTGGCAAGGTACTCCCCCCTCCCCCTCCTCTTGGGCGACGGTGTAGCAGTGGTCGCCACTTGCTCGAGGTTTTTCTGGTGCCTACGTTGTTCGACTTGGTCACTTCTATGATAGAACATTGGGCTTGTAAGTGGTGGGCGAGTGGGTGCCCTAGTTGGGGTTATAAGAAGGTGTAAAATTAAGGGGCCTGACTACCCTAGTAGCGTTGGCTGGCCGGACGAAGGCAGGCGTCTTCTTTGGCAGCGGTCGTGGCAGCAAAGATACTGCATGAGGTACAAAGCCAGATGAGGTTCAGTTGGGCGCTTGACGAGCTGGATGCCGGCCCTCTCTGGCGTGTGGCTTCCTCTATTTTCCAGGTGTAAACTTGGTTGTCAACCAAACTACTACTCTTCATTACCCCAGCCTGAGCTAGCCCGAACTTGGCAGTCTTGCCCCGCCCAGCCCTATGGTGAGACATAGGGGGGAGTGGGAGTGGGTATGGTAGACCTGACAGGTAGATAGTGGGTGGTCAGTAAGAGGTAGACACAGCCTGATGGAGAGTAGGGTGATGAGGTTAGGCAAGGTTGAAAAAACCTGATCTGCTGGTCTTCAGGTCGGTGGCTTGGCGAGCGGAATGTCGCTAGCGAACCCAGGTGTCACGGAGAGTGGGTCTCCTTAGTGTTTGGCCTATCGTGTCCAAACAGGTGACCTGGCGAGCGAAACATCGCTATCGGGCCCAGGCATCTGCCGGAGGGGCGATAGTCCAAGAGAGAACTGCTCTAGTGAGGTCTAGGGAGGCGGGCTTCCTAAGCTGCACTTCGAGACAGTTACCAATAGGAGAGAAAAGGATTGAGGTTTGGCTCGTGGCTATCGCTAGAAGAGTCTTCCTAGGACCGAGTCAGAGTCTGAGATGACCTTTGTCATCGACCAAGTATTGCTTGATAGTGAAATCACATGGAATTTTGTCGTCTACCAGCATCGTATGTGCTGGGCCGCATCGTGTCGCTATATCGTGAAACCAGTTTTACATACAACGGAAACAATTGCGGATAAGCTGCATTACTTTTATTCTGCGTGATAGTTTCTCGTATAATTTTTTGGTGTACAGGAATTCAGAGGAAAAGCTGGAAATTGATGGGGAATTTTTAAGTGCACTGTTTGCTTAAAGTTTGTGTTTGTCACAGCCGTAAAACAAACATGTTTTTAAATGAAATATTGATTTAATTTACTAGGCTGAGATGTCTTCTGAATAAAATGATATCGGACCCGTTTATATTTACCCTCCCTTGTCATCAAAAACTTTCAAAACATTGAGCGGTGCAAAGTTTTGCCAAGTGGATTATGTCCGTTTTTAATCGCCTCTGGAATAAAAATGAAATTAATTTATGTGTATTTAATTAAAAATTTATAGAGGCCTTAAGAATAAAATGATGCCCCAAAAGTATAAATGCTCTCTCCACTCTGTAAAAAAGTAAAAAGTTGGCATCATAAATACTAGCAAGTTCTGCTTTAATTTTCAGTTGTTTCTTGTGAAAAAACCAGTTGATTAATCAGAATATATAAATATTATTTCAATATCCAGACATAAGTATAAAATTATATCACAAAAGTATAAATATGTCTCGTCGGCACAAAAAGCAGCTTGCCACGTACTTTTTAGTGAGCGGTAATGAGTTTCAGGAGAGCAGCATAGGCTACTGTAATTTTCACCGTCCGTTAATCCATTTTGAGTGTGTTATTGAGTAAAACAAGAGGAGTTATTATTTAAATATTATTTTAATTCAATGCTACATTAATTTGCAGCAATATATTTTAAACACAAGCCATTTTGAGCCTGTGCAAGATGATAAAATTACTTTTAGTAGAAGGACGTGATGTATATTTTTGTGATACAGAAGCAGAATAGCCAGCACTGCCATGTGTTGGCCAGCGTGCGTGGTTCGCTTTGGAAGCCATGCCCTCATTAAATGCCTTTTTTTTCACGTGTGAAATACAGATATACAAATGAATTCCCAGTCTTTTATATTTTCTGTAAGCTCTATATATATTTTTAACGTAACCTATTTCCGTGTGCAGCGATTCTGCTTGCTAATAAGTTATTTTGATCGGGCATGTAATCACCATGCCTTTGTGAGGCCGACTTGCCATTTTGGTTCTTGTATGTCCCCTCCCACTCTAGCTACAAGGTGAAAATAGTTGTTATTTATTTATTAATACCATGGACAGTTTTGCAATGGAATGATTTTTGCAAAGAAATATTTATGTTAATGTGATGTTTCGCCATCCAGCGCTTTTTGTGCCGCAATTAATTTATAAAAAGCCGTGTTGTGTCTATGAGCCGTAAACTACCATATCTCACCTTTTAATCTGGATATACTTAATCATTATGAATAAAAATGTTCTGTCTAACAATTTTCCCAAATTCCTAATACTTCCAGTATCACACATGTGCTGCATTGTCCAAACTGCTACTGCATAAGAACCACAATTAGTCAATAACAAATGATGCTCCCTCCACAGTTATATGTAGTGCTTTTAAGTGCACTCCTACTGACATGACTAGTTGTAGGTGCATTCGGCGTAAATGATACGAAAGTTGTAAATGCAAGTTCAGTCATTTGATTAGAATAAAATTTCAAGTGTTTGTGATATTAATTTACAATATGGATGATGTTTCAAATGTATTGTGACGATATGAATAGATTTGACAGAAAAATTTTAGTAATGATACAAACATATTACTTTAAAAAATCAAACTAAGACCATAATATAGCTAATTTTCTGTGAACATTATGAGGTATTATTTCTGGTTGCTGGACAAGAAAGCTGCAAATTTTCATGTAAATAAACTATAAATTTTATCAACTTCTATCCGTTGCAGTAGTAAAGAACTATACAGCAAAATCAATCATTTTCTCATTATCTGTGTGTGAGCAGCAATTGTGTCTTCTTGCCTTTTTTAACGGTCCCGAGAATGTCGTCCAAACATTGCTGTGTGGGTGTGCGTTGATTTTTTTTTTTTTACATATATATGTGTACACACACACACACACACGCACACACACAGAGGGTACTCGTCACACTTGTGCACGGGTCTTTAATGTGTTGGGTCAGAGATACAGGGTTTTCCAATATCTGCACTGAGCTGAAGTCGGTATAGTAGTACGTTTGGCTCTGGCTATACCTGTTTACAGTGTAGGATGGGTAGGCCGTCTGCAAGTTATGTAGTCATTGGTACTGATGGTCCAATATGAAAATATGCCTGATATTTTTGATATCCGATACATTGCCTGAAAGCCGATCCAATTCCGATAATTTGATCCGATATAAAAAAATTACCTCGAGATTTTTATAGTGTTGTTTTATAGTGGAACCCTTATATAAGGTTCTTCAGGAGTCCGCAAGAAAGTGACACTATAAGCAGAAAAACACAAAAATTCAAAAATCTAGATACCAAAAGATGTAAAATTATGCACCGTAATAAACACACAATTTTACAAAATGAACAAAAAAAATAGTTTTTTTAAATACATAATATTTTATGAAATTTTATCTTCTGGTTGCAAAATCCTAAAATTAGTAAATGAGCAAAAAATTACTGTACATGCCAAACAAGCACAAATGTTTGTGGCAGTTTGTCTCCTAGTTGCAACAATGATTCGGTTCAGAGTAGTCGCTGGGATTTCAAAATTCTGAGCAATTGCTGTGCGTGTTGTACCGAGATTACTGTCTACGTACTTGATTAACTTGTTTAAGAAAAGACAGACATTTTCATTAGCTGAAAAGTTAGGCACTCATTTTAAATTTTCACTAAAACTGTTTAAAGGGCGAATTAATTTTCACTACCTAAATATTAACTAGGCATGTGCGAAGGTCATTTTTAAATGCAAAGCGAAGCTTGCATCATGCAAATGGATTTCAAAGGAAAATCGAAGTTGAAGGATTTAAAAATATGTAGAGTAGGCTACAGTTTTCAGGTATATTCAACTCCTTTGTACTGTTACTGCCAAAAAAAATGTATGCCTACTAGACACTGAGAAATGGATTAAAACATATCCTAATCTTGTACTGCTGAAAAACTGAAATATCAAAATCTGCAAGAAAGTAATCATTATACATTTAGATACCTACAAACTTTATAAAAAATTACCATACTCTATATATCCAGTCCCATTTGGCACCACCACCACACAGTGATTTTAATGGGTGCCTATCAACATTTGGCCTCTTCCCTGTCTTCCTCCAAGGACCCTTGTCGATGTCAGGTTAGAAATTAATCTTGCTGGATGGTGGTGGCTTTAGGGCCTCAGATCAAGATAGTTGAGCCACTTTCACTGCTTACAAGGAAAGTGTGCAGTTCTTCCAAAAAGATTTATCAGCTGTGGTGTGGTACGTATGTCAGTCCAACTCCCGTATGTCAGCCCAACTCCTGTACGTGTTAAATTATGACAGCGTTACACATGTCAAAATTAGAAAGGAACAGAAACATGAATTTTTCGAGGCAAAAAATCCACACTGTATTTGTGTTATGTTATGGTGGGTCACCCTCCTATTAAACAGCCTTCCACTGGTGTGTGTCAGGCATGACATCTTGTTCGCCAAACAAAAGAGAAAGAGGATAATAATTCACATTTTACAAAGATGCTAACTTGCAGAAAGTTATTTTTAATCACTTCTAGGGTGTTAATTCTACACTAAAATCTATTAGTTTTCAAAGTGTATCTAGCAGAAACAAGAGATTAATACCTGCAAAATATCTACTTTGGTACAGTGCTACCTTTGGTATGGTGAACAACTACGCAACGTAAATAAAAACTATGCATAGCTGCCAACTGTTGGTTAAGCTACTGGTCAAGAAGCAAAAATAAATTTAGATTTGGAAAAGTATTTCCTGTGAGACTATATTCAAATCGTTACTTGTTATCTTTTTTATGAAATTGAAATAGATGTAAACATAAACAGTGTACTAGATGTGGTTGTAAACATTGTGAACTTGGGAACATCTGGGGAAAATTTATTTTAAGTGTATTTAATACTGGCCACGTACAAAACCGTGTCTTAGACCATTAGTCGGCCATATTTTGTTTACATCACAAAGTGCATTTCATGTTGACTGCTAGACCATGGTTAATTACAAATAAATAATCTAAATTTTTAAGTTTTTGTCTCTGATGTGAATTTGAAGGGAAAATGTTATTTTGTAAACGGATGTATTTTTTTTTTTTTTTAATGTAAACATGGAAGTCTGATTATATAATAGTGCCCAATCACAATGTGTGTTACCGTTATGTCTGATTTTTAATAATGACTGTGATATTATATTTTTATACATTATAAAATTCTGTCAATGGTCAAAAACCTAAAAATGGTTGCCATTTTGCCAAGTGCCAATAACTAATACAATTAAAGTTTATATTTACGATACAGATATTTCCGATAACAGTAATATCGGCTGATAAACCCATAACTGTTATCGGATCAGACCATCACTAGTCGTCGATGGTACTGAGAACCATCTGGGTGGCTAAGGCAGGTGCCGGTGCTTGCTTACCTTGGGCCAGCCGCACCTAGGGTTGCTGGCTTGAAGCAGGTGTCAAAGTCTGGGGTCCTGTCCTAGGGTGGCCGGAGGAAGTCACTTGTGGCTGACGGCTCTGGTGATGCCCAAAGTCCAGGCTTAGTCGGATGACGACATGGTGCGGCTCTCAGGCGATCTTGTGGGTAGGCTCAAATAAATGACACTTAAGGTGGCGTACTCGCTTCCTTGCTAAGTGTTCCTCGTAGGGGGGCTCTACTGTACTTATGCACCAAGCGCCTTTACGCACTTGGTCCACTGTATGGGTGTCTGGCAAATATGTTGTGTTTCTAGACTTGTATACTACCCGGTTAAGGGAAGTCCCCAGTTCTACACTAATAACAGAAATCACAGCGGCGGTCACCTGTCTCTCTCTTGAAGGATGGTACTTACCAGGTTGCAGATAGGACAGTGTTTCACCCTAGAATAAGAACACCATGTTTAGACTCTAACATGTTTATTCTCTGGAGAATAAACCCAGTGACCTCTACTATCTCCTGCTCTTATCCTGATGATGCGTGATGGTTGGGGTGTTTGCTAGGGTTGTGCGAATATTCGCTATACCNACTATCTCCTGCTCTTATCCTGATGATGCGTGATGGTTGGGGTGTTTGCTAGGGTTGTGCGAATATTCGCTATACCGAAACAAAAACAAAAATTGACAACTTTCATTTTTGTTTCCGTAAGAAATTTGGTTACCGAAAGTTGTAACGTAACAAAAGTTCTCTATTTCGATGAATTTTTGGGTTTTTAATGAAGGTTAGTGCACCAGTAAAGAAAATTTTTGCCTTCTTAATTATTTTGTTTGTTTTCAATATTTTATAACTGAAATAACCACATAAAACAGAAATGTAAATGTAGCGAAGACCCCCTCTGGTAAATACTCTATATCCTACATTTTTTTGGTTTGACTTTGCAATTAATTTTTTATAATGAATAATTTGCTAAGATGTTCTGAAATTCATTAATCTTTCATTAAGGCTGAGCTCTAGTGACATTATTGTTCATTTTGGTTTCAGTTTCACGAAAGTTCATAACATATATTTCATTTTCTTTTCATTATAAACAAGTCACATTTGCACAACCCTAGTGTTTGCACACGTCAGCCTTTGTGACAGTGTCTCTATGCTTGCTCACNTCCAAACAGGTGACCTGGCGAGCGAAACATCGCTATCGGGCCCAGGCATCTGCCGGAGGGGCGATAGTCCAAGAGACAACTGCTCTAGTGAGGTCTAGGGAGGCGGGCTTCCTAAGCTGCACTTTGAGACAGTTACCAATAGGAGAGAAAAGGATTGAGGTTTGGCTCGTGGCTATCGCTAGAAGAGTCTTCCTAGGACCGAGTCAGAGTCTGAGATGACCTTTTCATCGACCAAGTATTGCTTGATAGTGAAATCACATGGAATTTTGTCGTCTACCAGCATCGTATGTGCTGGGCCGNTTCATCGACCAAGTATTGCTTGATAGTGAAATCACATGGAATTTTGTCGTCTACCAGCATCGTATGTGCTGGGCCGCATCGTGTCGCTATATCGTGAAACCAGTTTTACATACAACGGAAACAATTGCGGATAAGCTGCATTACTTTTATTCTGCGTGATAGTTTCTCGTATAATTTTTTGGTGTACAGGAATTCAGAGGAAAAGCAGGAAATTGATGGGGAATTTTTAAGTGCACTGTTTGCTTAAAGTTTGTGTTTGTCACAGCCGTAAAACAANAAAAGCAGGAAATTGATGGGGAATTTTTAAGTGCACTGTTTGCTTAAAGTTTGTGTTTGTCACAGCCGTAAAACAACATGTTTTTAAATGAAATATTGATTTAATTTACTAGGCTGAGATGTCTTCTGAATAAAATGATATCGGACCCGTTTATATTTACCCTCCCTTGTCATCAAAAACTTTCAAAACATTGAGCGGTGCAAAGTTTTGCCAAGTGTATTATGTCCGTTTTTAATCGCCTCTGGAATAAAAATGAAATTAATTTATGTGTATTTAATTAAAAATTTATAGAGGCCTTAAGAATAAAATGATGCCCCAAAAGTATAAATACTCTCTCCACTCTGTAAAAAAGTAAAAAGTTGGCATCATAAATACTAGCAAGTTCTGCTTTAATTTTCAGTTGTTTCTTGTGAAAAAACCAGTTGATTAATCAGAATATATAAATATTATTTCAATATCCAGACATAAGTATAAAATTATATCACAAAAGTATAAATATGTCTCGTCGGCACAAAAAGCAGCTTGCCACGTACTTTTTAGTGAGCGGTAATGAGTTTCAGGAGAGCAGCATAGGCTACTGTAATTTTCACCGTCCGTTAATCCATTTTGAGTGTGTTATTGAGTAAAACAAGAGGAGTTATTATTTAAATATTATTTTAATTCAATGCTACATTAATTTGCAGCAATATATTTTAAACACAAGCCATTTTGAGCCTGTGCAAGATGATAAAATTACTTTTAGTAGAAGGACGTGATGTATATTTTTGTGATACAGAAGCAGAATAGCCAGCACTGCCATGTGTTGGCCAGCGTGCGTGGTTCGCTTCGGAAGCCATGCCCTCATTAAATGACTTTTTTTTCACGTGTGAAATACAGATATACAAATGAATTCCCAGAGTTTTATATTCTCTGTAAGCTCTATATATATTTTTAACGTAACCTATTTCCGTGTGCAGTGATTCTGCTTGCTAATAAGTTATTTTGATCGGGCATGTAATCACCAAGCCTTTGTGAGGCCGACTTGCCATTTTGGTTCTTGTATGTCCCCTCCCACTCTAGCTACAAGGTGAAAATAGATGTTATTTATTTATTAATACCATGGACAGTTTTGCAATGGAATGATTTTTGCAAAGAAATATTTATGTTAATGTGATGTTTCGCCATCCAGCGCTTTTTGTGCCGCAATTAATTTATAAATAGCTGTGTTGCGTCTATGAGCTGTAGACTACCATATCTCACCTTTTAATCTGGATATACTTGATCATTATGAATAACAATGTTCTGTCTAACGATTTTCCCAAATTCCTACTTCCAGTATCACATATGTGCTGCATTGTCCAAACTGCTACTGCATAAGAACCACAATTAGTCTATAACAAATGATGCTCCCTCCACAGTTATATGTAGTGCTTTTAAGTGCACTCCTACTGACATGACTAGTTGTAGGTGCATTCGGCGTAAATGATACGAAAGTTGTAAATGCAAGTTCAGTCATTTGATTAGAATAAAATTTCAGGTGTTTGTGATATTAATTTACAATATGGATGATGTTTCGAATGTATTGTGACGATATGAATAGATTTGACAGAAAAATTTTAGTAATGATACAAACATATTACTTTCAAAAATCCAACTAAGACCATAATATAGCTAATTTTCTGTGAACATTATGAGGTATTATTTCTGGTTGCTGGACAAGAAAGCTGCAAATTTTCATGTGAATATACTATAAATTTTATCAACTTCTATCCGTTGTAGTAGTAAAGAACTATACAGCAAAATCAATCATTTTCTCATTATCTGTGTGTGAGCAGCAATTGAGTCTTCTTGCCTTTTTTAACGGTCCCGAGAATGTCGTCCAAACATTGCTGTGTGGGTGCGCGTTGATTTTTTTTTTTTTTACATATATATGTGTACACACACACACACACACGCACACACACAGAGGGTACTCGTCACACTTGTGCACGGGTCTTTAATGTGTTGGGTCAGAGATACAGGGTTTTCCAATATCTGCACTGAGCTGAAGTCTGTATAATAGTATGTTTGGCTCTGGCTATACCTGTTTACAGTGTAGGATGGGTAGGCCGTCTGCAAGTTATGTAGTCATTGGTACTGATGGTCCAATATGAAAATCTGCCTGATATTTTTGATATCCGATACATTGCCTGAAAGCAGATCCAATTCCGATGATCTGATCCGATATAAAAAAATTACCTCAAGATTTTTATAGTGTTGTTTTATAGTGGAACCCTCATATAAGGTTCTTCAGGAGTCCGCAAGAAAGTGACACTATAAGCAGAAAAACACAAAAATTCAAAAATCTAGACACCAAAAGATGTAAAATTATGCACCGTAATAAACACACAATTTTACAAAATGAACAAAAAAAATAATTTTTTTAAATACATAATATTTTATGAAATTTTATCTTCTGGTTGCAAAATCATAAAATTAGTAAATGAGCAAAAAATTACTGTACATGCCAAACAAGCACAAATGTTTGTGGCAGTTTGTCTCCTAGTTGCAACAATGATTCGGTTCAGAGTAGTTGCTGGGATTTCAAAATTCTGAGCAATTGCTGTGCGTGTTGTACCGAGATTACTGTCCACGTACTTGATTAACTTGTTTAACTTTTCAGCTAATGAAAATGTCTGTCTTTTCTTAGAGGCACTCATTTTAAATTTTCACTAAAACTGTTTCAAGGACGAATTAATTTTCACTACGTAAATATTAACTAGGCATGTGCGAAGGTCGTTTTTAAATGCAAAGCGAAGCTTGCATCATGCAAATGGATTTCAAAGGAAAATCAAAGTTGAAGGATATAAAAATATGTAGAGTAGGCTACAGTTTTCAGGTATATTCAACTCATTTGTACTGTTACTGCCAAAAAAATGTATGCCTACTAGACACTGAGAAATAAAACATATCCTAATCTTGTACTGCTGAAAAACTGAAATATCAAAATCTGCAAGAAAGTAATCATTATACATTTAGATACCTACAAACTTTATAAAAAATTACCATACTCTATATATCCAGTCCCATTTGGCACCACCACCACACAGTGATTTTAATGGGTGCCTATCAACATTTGGCCTCTTCCCTGTCTTCCTCCAAGGACCCTTGTCGATGTCAGGTTAGAAATTAATCTTGCTGGATGGTGGTGGCATTAGGGCCTCAGATCAAGAGAGTTGAGCCACTTTCACTGCTTACAAGGAAAGTGTGCAGTTCTTCCAAAAAGAGGTATCAGCTGTGGTGTGGTACGTATGTCAGCCCAACTCCTGTACGTGTTAAATTATGACAGCAAATTATGACAGCGTTACACATGTCAAAATTAGAAAGGCACAGAAACATGAATTTTTCGAGGCAAAAAATCCACACTGTATTTGTGTTATGTTATGGTGGGTCACCCTCCTATTAAACAGCCTTCCACTGGTGTGTGTCAGGCATGACATCTTGTTCGCCAAACAAAAGAGAAAGAGGATAATAATTCACATTTTACAAAGATGCTAACTTGCAGAAAGTTATTTTTAATCACTTCTAGGGTGTTAATTCTACACTAAAATCTATTAGTTTTCAAAGTGTATCTAGCAGAAACAAGAGATTAATACCTGCAAAATATATACTTTGGTACAGTGCTACCTTTGGTATGGTGAACAACTACACAACGTAAATAAAAACTATGCATAGCTGCCAACTGTTGGTTAAGCTACTGGTCAAGAAGCAAAAATAAATTTAGATTTGGAAAAATATTTCCTGCGAGACTATATTCAAATCGTTACTTGTTATCTTTTTTATGAAATTGAAATAGATGTAAACATAAACAGTGTACTAGATGTGGTTGTAAACATTGTGAACTTGGGAACATCTGGGGAAAATTTATTTTAAGTGTATTTAATACTGGCCACGTACAAAACCGTGTCTTAGGCCATTAGTCTGCCATATTTTGTTTACATCACAAAGTGCATTTCATGTTGACTGCTAGACCATGGTTAATTACAAATAAATAATCTTATTTTTTAAGTTTTTGTCTCTGATGTGAATTTGAAGGGAAAATGTTATTTTGTAAACGGGTGTATTTTTTTTTTAATGTAAACATGGAAGTCTGATTATACAATAGTGCCCAATCACAATGTATGTTACCGTTATGTCTGATTTTTAATAATGACTATGATATTATATTTTTATACATTATAAAATTCTGTCAATGGTCAAAAACCTAAAAATGGTTGCCATTTTGCCAAGTGCCAATAACTAATACAATTAAAGTTTATATTTACGATACAGATATTTCCGATAACAGTAATATCGGCTGATAAACCCATAACTGTTATCGGATCAGACCATCACTAGTCGTCGATGGTACTGAGAACCATCTGGGTGGCTAAGGCAGGTGCCGGTGCTTGCTTACCTTGGGCCAGCCGCACCTAGGGTTGCTGGCTTGAAGCAGGTGTCAAAGTCTGGGGTCCTGTCCTAGGGTGGCCGGCGGTGTCATACTCATTGAGATGGTCCTCGGTTGAGCTGGGAGCCGGAGGAAGTCACTTGTAGCTGCATGTGGCTGACGGCTCTGGTGATGCCCAAAGCCCAGGCTTAGTCGGATGACGACATGGTGCGGCTCTCAGGCGATCTTGTGGGTAGGCTCAAATAAATGACACTTAAGGTGGCGTACTCGCTTCCTTGCTAAGTGTTCCTCGTAGGGGGGCTCTACTGTACTTATGCACCAAGCGCCTTTACGCACTTGGTCCACTGTATGGGTGTCTGGCAAATATGTTGTGTTTCTAGACTTGTATACTACCCGGTTAAGGGAAGTCCCCAGTTCTACACTAATAACAGAAATCACAGCGGCGGTCACCTGTCTCTCTCTTGAAGGATGGTACTTACCAGGTTGCAGATAGGACAGTGTTTCACCCTAGAATAAGAACACCATGTTTAGACTCTAACATGTTTATTCTCTGGAGAATAAACCCAGTGACCTCTACTATCTCCTGCTCTTATCCTGATGATGCGTGATGGTTGGGGTGTTTGCTAGGGTTGTGCGAATATTCGCTATACCAAAACAAAAATTGACAACTTTCATTTTTGTTTCCGTAAGAAATTTGGTTACCGAAAGTTGTAACGTAACGAAAGTTCTCTATTTCGATGAATTTTTGGGTTTTTAATGAAGGTGAGTGCACCAGTAAAGAAAATTTTTGCCTTCTTAATTATTTTGTTTGTTTTCAATATTTTATAACTGAAATAACCACATAAAACAGAAATGTAAATGTAGCGAAGACCCCCTCTGGTAAATACTCTATATCCTAAATTTTTTTGGTTTGGCTTTGCAATTAATTTTTTATAATGAATAATTTGCTAAGATGTTCTGAAATTCATTAATCTTTCGTTAAGGCTGAGCTCTAGTGACATTATTGTTCATTTTGGTTTCAGTTTCACGAAAGTTCATAACATATATTTCATTTTCTTTTCATTTTAAACAAGTCACATTTGCACAACCCTAGTGTTTGCACACGTCAGCCTTTGTGACAGTGTCTCTATGCTTGCTCACCTTTGCCTTTGAGTAAACCAGTATACAAAGTCTGCCGGTCAGTTCGTCGGCACNCCTTTGCCTTTGAGTAAACCAGTATACAAAGTCTGCCGGTCAGTTCGTCGGCACGCTATGAAA
Source organism: Clitarchus hookeri (assembly GCA_002778355.1). NCBI lineage: Eukaryota > Metazoa > Arthropoda > Insecta > Phasmatodea > Phasmatidae > Clitarchus > Clitarchus hookeri. The sequence continues at coordinate 94,971 of NQII01005064.1, read as the reverse complement.
CTGTCTGTGTTGTCTAGAGCCCTTTGAGTGGCTAGGATGTGGGCCGGCACTTGCCTATCTGCTGCAGGCTGGTATCGAGGTTGGCTGACAATGGGTATCTGTTGGTAGAGTTCTGGGCCGCGTCCGGGGGCAGCTGGCGTTTAGCTGGTGATCGAGCTTGATCTGGCCTCCGGGTGGCGGCAGCTGGCGTTGATGGTCGGTGGATGGCATCTGCAATACCCTGGCCCATGGGCAGTCCAAGGCGTAGGCAGACTACGATGAGGTGTGGTGTCCCACTGGTCTTCTGAGGTGGCTCTAATAGATGTTTGGGTTTGGGAGTGACCATGGGGTGAGGCCACTGCAGTCGGCAGCCGCTTGTGCCTGAACCCGAGGGAAGGAATAGCTGAAGGCTGATAGGGATGGATTGCCTGGCAACTGATTGGCTGTAGGAGATGTAGCTGCCTTCTTGTACACCCACTTTGTCCTTCCTTGTCGGGTAATGGGCATGACGTAGGTTCTATGATCCAAAGCAAGAAGATAGGGGCAGGTGACAGAATTACCTAGCTAGAAGTACCCAGAGGCAATGGCGTCATGCCGCGTCAGACCTCCAGCCAGTGAAATCCATGCAGTGGATGGAGTGGATCAGCTGACTTGGGTTGGCGCTACTGCTTCATCATGAGCTGCTTAGATAGGACTGGGTCACCCCTCGCCAGGCCTGGCACTCCAACTGGCAAATTTCATTCAGTGGATGGAGTGGGTTAGCTATCTCAGGTGGTCCAATCACTTCCTTGTTGAGTTTATGTAGTAGGGGCTCTACCGTACGTGTGTGTCAAGTGCCTTTGCGCACTGGGCCCACATTATGGGTGGCTGGCGAACTTTGTTTTTCGCTGACATAGATGTTGCCCAGTCAAGGGAGCCCACAGTCCTACGCTAAGGTCGGAAACAGGTCTTAAACATGTGGTCACCTGCCTCTCATTAGAGTGATGGCATTTACTAGGTAGCAGATAAATAACAATTCACTCATGGAATTATAACACAGTGTTTAAACTTGACATATTTATTCTAAAGCGAGTAAACACGGTGACCCGTACTAACTCATACGCTAGAACAACTATATAAGAAAGCCATGAGAACGGCTCTAACCCTACTGTTAACTAGTGTTGTTCTGAGGGACTGGGGTAAATGCTCCAAAGTGGAGTTGTGTAAGCGGGGGTTGGTACGACGAGTTGCTGAGTGATGACAACTGGCATTTCGGGGGCTCGTCCAGCCTTATATACTGTCTACGGCTTCCTCATTAGGCTTTTTTTTTTGGTTCAGGCATCTTTGGAGGGGTTGCTCCTCCCTTAGTCAGTAATACAGCCGTTGCTGCATTCTTTTGGCGAAGGAATGAAGCATGGTAGTTCCCTGTGTGTGGGTGCTATCTGGCGCTCGCTTAGCGCTTTGTTCAGCTAGATAGGCAGGGGTGATTGACATGCGTATTTATTTAACTGGCAATGTATGTTTGTCTGCTGCTGTCTTGGGTATCCCATGTTGGGAGCATGCCTGTCTGCTCTGGAGGCAAGCTGACTCTGGGTTCGATTCTCCGTTGGGTTACCGTGGTGTTGTACGGGCTGTGTTGAAGTCAAAAAAGAAAAGATTGCCGGTTACACGTCATGCGTCACTAATTACTAGGTACAGGTGGAAATTAAAAAAAAAATGTGAATCGGACTTGTTAGTAAAGAAACCGAGAAAAATTCATTAGGTAACCGTGATAACTGCTTGGACCCTAACTGTCGACTAGGTTTCCTAAAGGGACTCAANCTGTGTTGAAGTCAAAAAAGAAAAGATTGCCGGTTACACGTCATGCGTCACTAATTACTAGGTACAGGTGGAAATTTAAAAAAAAATGTGAATCGGACTTGTTAGTAAAGAAAACGAGAAAAATTCATTAGGTAACCGTGATAACTGCTTGGACCCTAACTGTCGACTAGGTTTCCTAAAGGGACTCAANACGAGAAAAATTCATTAGGTAACCGTGATAACTGCTTGGACCCTAACTGTCGACTAGGTTTCCTAAAGGGACTCAAGATCACTACCAAAGTGGTGACTATTGGTAGCAATGTCAAAAGATAATCGTTGCACATACAATTCAATATATATTGAGCTTAATTACTATGGCGCTCGTTCACGGGCAGAATCATGCCTACGTGTATTTTATTTATAAACTAGCATCTCTAACCAAAAATGTTGGTGGAAGTAAACAGTATGTGTATATAACGCAGATGAATTTTTTTTGTGGAATTTAATAATTATATACTAAATATTTGTGCCATATTTGTGAACACTGCCATCTTTACTCATTATCTTCTCTGCTTTGTGGTTAGGTTCTTGACAACTAGCAAATACGGCATTTGCAACTATTGAACGAAGGTGAATAGTTTACTTTTGTTTTAGATCATGCTCAGGTGTTTGTCAGTGAAGGGGGGGTTTTTTTTTCTTTTTTTTNGGTGAATAGTTTACTTTTGTTTTAGATCATGCTCAGGTGTTTGTCAGTGAAGGGGGGGTTTTTTTTTCTTTTTTTTTACCAATGTGCAAAACTGCAATGATGTAAACGTTGAGTGGGCAGGAAAAAGACATGCGCTTAGACACTNGGTGAATAGTTTACTTTTGTTTTAGATCATGCTCAGGTGTTTGTCAGTGAAGGGGGGGTTTTTTTTTCTTTTTTTTACCAATGTGCAAAACTGCAATGATGTAAACGTTGAGTGGGCAGGAAAAAGACATGCGCTTAGACACTGNTTTTTTTTACCAATGTGCAAAACTGCAATGATGTAAACGTTGAGTGGGCAGGAAAAAGACATGCGCTTAGACACTGCCATACCATATGCACAGTGATTTAATAATAGTGGAGGACATAAAAAAATATGACAACTGCATCGGAAGCAAATTTGTGTATTTATTTATTTATTTATTTATAAGCATCCATTTCAAACATTTCAAACACTGCATAGTGGTGTTGGACTTGGCTATGTGACATGAATATATATACGTAATTTTCATATTGCCAAGAAAACAAAAACAAATAGGTTTCTGCCACTTCTTTGTAGAAAAATTTTTACTATGTAAGGAGTATTTCTATTTTATCAATAATAAAATATTTACTTGTATTTTGTAATCATGATGTGGATTTGTGTTGGACTAATATTGAACAGAATGGGATTAATTAAAATATTGTTATCGACAAATGAACAAAAGCTGTATTTGGGTGATGTAAAAATCTTGTAAAACTCAAATGCTAGTAAATGTTTCTATAAAGTACATGATTTATCGCACAAAAATTACTGTGATGTAACATGTACTATGTGGTGTGTTACATGACAAGTGTGCTCTCGTAAGGTTGTCCTTTCATGCTTATCGTTAAATGGTCTTAAACATTCTCCACTTAAATCTGTACGTACTGAATAAAAGAATGAATATCAAACTCCATAAAAGTAAATTCATTACAAAAACAACAGATTCATTCATGTTCTATAATAATGCATACTTTTTTTGCTATAAAATTTATTTTATGAAATGAAAAGATTTAATGAAATGGTGAAATTTTAATTACGAAATCAGCTCATTTTATTTACCATAAAAGTGGAGCCCAAATTTAGTGACTATATCTTATACGATTCAGAAATTAAGGTAAACTACGCTTATGATGTGAGTAGTTGTATGACAGGGGGCAATGAACACGAACATTCTTCAGCTAATATGAATGGTACTGGATTGCCAGTTTCGAGAGCCACGCGTAGCCAATCAGTGACCAGAGTCTCGCGTGCCTGCTTGCACATTCCGGCTTACATTGCACAATTTTCAGGCGACTTCAGCCTCATTGTGCAAACCATCCGGATTGTGCACGAGAAATTTTTTGGAGAAAATTTTGACTTTTTTGGGCAAAAAAGGGAAATTTCGAGGGGAAAATGATGTTATCCAAGGTGGCCGCCGCAGATCCCCTATCCCTACGCTGACGCCGTTGTCCCTGAACCTACCATTTCCTACTCCTAATGTGTGTTTTTGTCAAGGTCTTTTTATTAATGTTTTCGCTTTAGATTAGTAAGATAAAGAAAATTAGTATATTTTATACAAAAAATATATGGAAGATTTCACAGAGTCACTTGAATAAATGTGATACATATGCCCAGAATCAAAATACAGTTGTGCATCATATTGTTGTACATGGCAGTCAAAGTGTTAAATGTGCTTACTCTGAAGTAGGCCACATAGAGCTGCCCATGTTAGAAAACTGTCCTGTCTCAAATCTCCCCCTGCCACCTTTAGCAACTATTCTTGGGCCTTATTTATAGTCACAGCAAAACAAACCTTGAGGGGGAATTGCAGTCTATTGAATTTGAAAGTGTATTTGGATGGATTGAGTGGTATGTGCATTCTGAAAACTTATTTTGCATCCCCCCCCCTCCTCCTCCGTTTTCAATGATCCATGAATATCCAGTGAAGACTATGGCCTTGATGTCATCTTTTTTCCAAACCTTCACTTGGATCCTGTTGCTATTGTTGCATTTTGGCAGTAACATTAATGGAGCACCAATCATAAGGAGAAGCTTGTGTGGCGATAGGCCAGGAGGGTAGCTGCTGTTGATGAACCCCTCAGGGTAATGGACTGCATGATCCATTTTTACAACTGTGTTCACAGATTTATACTCTATTTCAACCCCTTTGAACAACTTAATCAAACTATGCAAATGATTTATTATATTGCTCAATCCTCGTAATATCTTCTTCTATGGCAATTTGTTGAATCACTACAAAAATACTGAATAAATATTGTATGTAAACTAATTTTTGTCACNTTATTATATTGCTCAATCCTCGTAATATCTTCTTCTATGGCAATTTGTTGAATCACTACAAAAATACTGAATAAATAGTGTATGTAAACTAATTTTTGTCATCCGGGGATTTCTAGTTTTAATGCTACTGTAATATATTTAAGTTATATTACGTATTATTGTAGTGAATGAAAGATTAGGTTTGTTGAACAAAAATATAAACAAACAACCTCACCATTGTTATAACATGAGACTTACGAATTAAATGTTACAACACAAAGATGGTTACTACACCACTGGAATGAGCACTATAATCCATTTCGCTCATCGAAAATTATGTATGAAGTTATTAACTGTTGTATAAAATGAGATTTAGACCCTCATGTAGTACCTCACAAAGAAAAATACCTGGTGTGACATATTTCACTGTAAGGGAAATGGAGACTTTTTTCATATCACGAGCTTTTACAAAACATGTTGGTTTGAAGTTTACAGACATGGAAATCATCGAAAATACTGTGTCTGTATGGTATAGTCCGGGTAATCTGACTGTGGCTGCCACACTACGAATGAAAGATGAAAACCTGGGGCGCCAGTTAGACACTGCCGACTAATACACTTAAAACATGAGTTCTCAGTGGGGTTTGGAACATTCAGCCAGTGTGGCTGGCGGACATGAGCGATGGGAGATAGAAATTGGCGTACACTCTGCTATCTGCAGTGCTATTGGGGTCACATTGCATACCCATAAAGAACGGGCTTGTACAGTGATGAAACGATAACATGTGTGCTAAGGCTTGGTGTTGCTGATTATATTGGCCGTAGCTGTCCCATGGTGCATAGCACAACACTCAGTCTGATAAAAATTACATTACCCTTTAAAACATATTTAATAATATTTAATGCTACCAGTCTATGTTGTGCCCGTTGGAATTACACAAAGATTGAGTCCTGTGCAATTTTCACTGGCCTGGATGCAAATGGATTGAAAGCTGGAGGCAGCCGGTCTCATATCTATCAACATGTGGCTGGCCGGGGGCTCCACGGCTCTAGCCTTAAAAATTGAGTGTGCTAGTGGTGAGGGCGCCCATGAAGGCGATGAAAAAAAGGTAATGGAATATTTAAAACACAGACAGAAATTAAAGAATTTGTTAGCAGGAGGTACGACAACATGTTCACACAATAGAGTAGAGTGGAGAGATTTGGGCTGCACTTAACAGCATGCTCTTGAGAACAGATTTATGAAATAGAATTTTAGCAAATTTGTGTAATTAATATATTGGTTAATTGTATAATCTATCTTTTAAAGCAAATAGAATACTGTCATCTTATTGCATTAATGTGCTATTAATGAGTCCTCAAAAACCAAATTTTACCCCTTGTCACTTTCTTAAGAATCAAATTTTAGAAAAATCCTGAAAATTTTTTTTTAGTTANTATTAATGAGTCCTCAAAAACCAAATTTTACCCCTTGTCACTTTCTTAAGAATCAAATTTTAGAAAAATCCTGAAAAATTTTTTTAGTTAATTTGTGTTGGGCTATTTTTTGAAGGTATGATCACAGCAGTAGTGCATTGGGTTAATTAGCTCTTGAGTGAGTCCTCGAAAATAGATTTTACACCTTTTTGCCCTGTTATTGTTCAAATTTTAAAAACCCTTCTTAGTGGATGCATGCACACCAAAAAGAAGCCATCTTAAACTTTTCATGCTTTTGTGTCCAGCGGTTTGGGCTGTGTGTTAGTATGTCTTTCGGTCACAGTCTGTTGGTTCATGTTATACATACAGATTTCTTGTTTCTTATTGTGTCAAGGATAGTACAACCAATGTTTTAGTAATATCATTTGTCACATTCTTATTTCGCAAGTTATTAACACCAGTGTTTCCAAAATTGCTGCCAACCCTATTTGTTAGTTTTATTTAAAAGGACAGGAATTCAAGTACTCAGTCTAGTACTTGTCGACAGGTGCATACACACAAAGAAAGACTAAACATTTTTCACACAGTTGCGCAACTGTGACGTTTCGCTGAATAGGCCAGCTTCATGAGGCGGCGAGCTGTAGGACACTGCAATATGGTGGAAGGGTGCTGTTGGTAGTAAACTTATCTGCCAGGTGGCAAACTAGGGTGCTGCAGGAAGATTGGAAATTTGCTGGTATAGCTGATGAGTGTGGTTTAGAGTTGTGATTATCTTATGTTGAGGCCCGGTGGCTGCCTGAATTTTTTTATAAATTGATGAACTATGGGTTTCTTGAGAGACAAGGTGGTAGGCAAGGGGTCAGTTTTCAAGTCTTCTATTCATAGTTTACTGAGCTTCACTAATTTGATGTGGTACCCAAGTATGGCCTTTTGTGTTGTGGCGTGTATGATTTAATTGTCTTGGGCCAGAAGAGGTGATTTTGTAAGAATGATTAAGCTGGCCTGCAAGCGAAATGTCGCAATAGCGCAACCACGTGGAAAATGCAGTTGCCCTTCTTTGTGTGTGCCTCTCAACAAGTACTAGACTGTGGAGTACTAGAATTCCTGTCCTTTCATATATTTTTGGTAGCCTAGGGGCCTACTTGTAACCTTAACTCACATGTTTATATTTGTGTTAGTTTTGTTACTGTATGAAAATGTAATCAATAATACTCTATCTTCATTAGAAATACAGTGGACCACTGTTATAACATCCCCTCTTATAGCATTTTCCTGCTTAATAACCTGCCTTCTCTTGGTCCACAAAATTGTTTTTCAATACAAAGTTACCCTCTTATAAAGTAAGGCTGGTTTTTCCTGGGGCCCTTGAGAAATTTTATTACGGGGTTATACTGTATTTATTAATAAGTATTATGTATGAAAATGTAGTAAAGAATACTATTATTGGAAATATTGAATAATAAATATTTTTAACTTTTACAGTACAAATAGTAGAACTATAAAAAACAATTTTTTTAACCTCTTGCATATACACTGTATTTGCATTGTAATAACCTAGATATTTAGGGTTCATGTTATTTGTTGACAGGTTAAGTTGCATTGTGTGAATATGATCCATGTAACTATGTATATCGATTTTACTGGATTCATTTTAATGAACTGCATAACAAAATATTTTCTGAATAAAATAATTTCCAGTGATATTAAACTCAGGTTTAATTGATTGTATGAAAAGCCCTCAATGCAATTTCAATATAACTCTGAATGTAATGCTTAAATTTCTGCAGTGAATTAATACAAATTTTTTTAAGCGAGTCATATTTTGAAATTTGTGTGCAAGGGAACCTACGGTGAATAATAATTAGCATATTAATCAATAATTTTTAATACATACAATAGAGAAATATAATAAACAAAACAAATCGTATAACTAAGACTAATAAAGAATTCGGAGATGCCACAGCTCAGAACAGCTGGAAAGATTTTGAAGATAAGCACAGAGCAAAATGAAAGAAGGTAAGAGCATATGTAATTTACAGATTTGTGTGTATGTACATGAAGTTAATCGTTTTACCACATAATGGGTAGAAACATTCATTGGTCTTTAAAATTTTGAAGTCATTTGGCTGTATATTTTTCTAGTGATGAGTTCAGTTTTGAAATGTTGTTTGTTGCGCAAGGCAGCAATTTTCACCTTTTTTTTCCCCCATGTACAATTTGGCAAAGCTCTGACAACATCCAAATATAATCTTGCCTCGCCCTACACTGCANTTTTTTTTTCCCCCATGTACAATTTGGCAAAGCTCTGACAACATCCAAATATAATCTTGCCTCGCCCTACACTGCAGGCAGTCATACATAACATTATTTCCAAATATGATAACTGTTGACACTTCACCTTGCGAGAATTACTAGTGTTGGGCTTGCATCTGTAACTCCCCCCTCCCAGACGGCAGGGAAGCCTGCACCGTCGACATACTGGGTTTATACTGGAGGCAGGATGGGCTGGTTTTGGCAATTCTATGATAGTCAGCTGTGCACGTGGAGGTGCTGGTCTGGTTTGGGTTCGAGCTGGCGTATAGCTGGGTGCTATATCTAGGTGTCCGACTACTCGGTCTATTGCTGAAGGCTGTGCGACGGTGACTGTCTTCTTTGGTGGTGTTGGCGGCAGTGGGGAAATGGCTTGCGGGATATGCCACAGTAAGTCAAATTGGAGACTACAGGTCCTGCTTGCTGAGCTGGCTGGAATCCCCCTCTGGCATGCTGCTTCCTCTTGTTTCCAGGTGTACACCTTGGCAGCATCCCTCTCTTTCCCTATCAGCACCCTAACCAGGGCTAGTTCATGCTTGGNTGTTTCCAGGTGTACACCTTGGCAGCATCCCTCTCTTTCCCTATCAGCACCCTAACCAGGGCTAGTTCATGCTTGGCCACCTTATCTCACCCAGCCCTGTGGCGAGGCATAGGAATTAGTAGAGAAGTCAGTGTTCCGTGTAGGCGGGTACAACCTGAAGAAAACAGTAGTAAGTAGGTGGTATATCCGGGTAGACTTAGCTGTTGGCCTACCTCCAGGCAAGAGACTTGGTGGGCAGGAAGTCGCGGACAGATCCAAGCACCTGTGTAGGCATCACCAGTAGAGTAGGGGCGTCCGCTCCCGTGCTACACAGTAAGGTGGGAAGTCGCCAGGTCACTGTATCATTTAAAGCCGGAGCTCCCTGTCAGAGTCTGCTGCTGGCCCTCTGCACATGGTTTAGCGGGCCGGGTAATCGCCGTCAGGCCTAAGCACTCAAAGAAAGGTTGCAACAGTCAGGAAAATCTCCTCTTCTAAGAGGTGGGGGTTCCAANGCGGGTGACAAGTGAAGGCGTGCGACATGAATACACTGTTGGGCAGAAATTTGTCTGGTAACTGGATGGTGGCGACAGAATGCGTCCGGGCAGAGTCACGTCCTGCAACTACGGTGCGTGAGTCGGCCTTGAACTCGGGGCTGCGAACTCCTCATATACACAAACCACAGGGCCGGCGCGGGGGTTGCAAGGGTAGTGGTGTGGTAGAGATGAGAGAGAAGTGACGAAGGGCCGAAGTGGACGGCTTGCTTCCCATTCACTGCCATGACTGGAAGGGTAAGCAATCCCTCTGCGTTGAGCAGGTTGCAGGCAGACAGGAGGCAGGTGCTGTACTTCTGTAACCTCGGGTGATGCACTCTGTGGCATGTGGCGGAGGCTAGATTGGTTTGTGACGTTGCCCATGGCGCATCACTATATACATCCTTCTTAGTAGAATATGCATAGTTGTGAATTTGGCATTATCTCTATTATCAATAATTTACAATAGTAATTCATTTGGTGCTACCTGTAGTTACAAATTTTTTCCCAAGATCTTTCCATATCATGCTGCAAAGGCCTGAAAGGGGGTAAGATGGCAGTCTTAACTAGTCGGATGGCTCATAATACAGGAATCCACCAATCATACACCACAGTGTCACCAGACATGGATTCGACCATCTTGGTGCTGCAAGCAGAAGTGGGATTTGTCAGAGAAGACAATGTCTTGCCATTCGTCCCTCTAGGCTTTATGTTTCAAGCACTGTTGCAGTCACCTATGGTTAGCAGTCAGTGGCAGCCGCATTAATGGGTAAATAGACATGATGTCCTGATGCTGCAGACTGCAACACACAATCCGTACAGATACACATTGATGTGGCTGTATGGTTCATAACCACAGTGTGCACTAGATATATCTTCGCACTCTGTATGACTGTTCCTGCACATTGCTCAGCCCATCCCTCCTTGACCCACTGCTCCCATATCCACTTCACTTTGTTTGCATTTCTTCAAGTCTGAGAACAAATTTCACGGTAGGATATTCCTCAATCCTCATAGGCCACAGTGTTCCTGCGGTCAAAAGCGGAAACCTATTTGTATGGTTCTCATGTTCTTTGACGCTGAATGCTCATTTAGTCTGTGCATATAAATGGTAGGGAAACACAATGCCACTACCTGTGTGGCTCCCTGAATTCCATTTATAGATTATCATTGTCACCATTGGTACATGTGCTGCGCTATTCGGCTGAAGAAACATTCCCCTCATTGTCCTACCCTGCTCAATGCATTCCCCCAATGTGCGGTCCTTCAGGTGCATCCTTCTTGGTATTGCAGTTTTAATGGTAAGCAGTGCATTTTCTTTGGAGTGCTGCAACTGCTTAGGTATCGGTAACAATGTTGAAGTATTTTATGTATAATTTGAATGTCGATTATATGTATATAACCAAATAATTTTCATTTATTTATCCATAGTTTGGCGAGTGAACTCTGTTTCTTTTACATCATGCACGAAAAAAATGTCTTCTGTTCTTTTTTTNATTTATCCATAGTTTGGCGAGTGAACTCTGTTTCTTTTACATCATGCACGAAAAAAATGTCTTCTGTTCTTTTTTTAAAAACTCCTTTTACGTCTCTGGTTTTACGATACTTACTTGTAACGAATTCAAAAACTTACCTAGAGACATACCAGCAAGTGCAGAAATTGTGATTTATCTTCTGTAAATTAAAATTTGCCTGCATAGTGCGTGGCATGTTTTGGTGCTCCTGTGATCTACCACATCCCAAACCAGACAGAAAATGGGCTGAAACTGCAGAATTCCTGCTTTGCCGCAGAAAAAATTATATAGTTAATTATAATTATATTTAGATTTGGTTTCTTTTTAATGTTTTGTCAATAAATATTATTTGAGACATTTGCCATTTTTTATTTTTTTTATTTATATATTAATATATAAAAATTGGTTTTGCTGGTTATTAACCAGCATTTCTTCTCAAAAAGAGTTATTTACTTACAGTTTGCTGGTATTGTCACTGATAAACCTAGGGATGAAAGGATATGATGGGAAATATGGTAAGAATACTGTAAACTTGAAGATATGTATCTTAGTAGGTGATGTGCAAAAATTAATGCTTTATGGAAATTATCTTAATCTGAAGTGTGAAGGCTGCCTGCTACTGTTATGTAGTTATNTGTGCAAAAATTAATGCTTTATGGAAATTATCTTAATCTGAAGTGTGAAGGCTGCCTGCTACTGTTATGTAGTTATTTGTGCCTCTGTTTATTTTCAGTTTTTGTAATTATTGTTGCTAAATATTTAATCTCGTAATTTTGTGGTAGTCATAGTTTGTGTGAGATTCAATTTTGTTTATTAGGTGAACATATCACCATCCTTGCACTCATCTTCGCCCCTAGACCTGGCAGTGAAGGGTCCACTAGTGCGAGACTTGATGAACATAGCAGGATTCCAAATCCCCAAACTATCACCTGCCCAGCAGGAACAGTTTGGTGAAAAGTGGAGGACCCAAGATCCACTTTGTTTTGATAAACGCCTCTACACCACACTACTCAGTCAGCATGAACGCATGAAGCACCTCAGACATCAGCAGCACACTAGGGAGGAGGTAAACTAAAGAACATTTCTTGTAGTTTCAATTTTGTTGTTAAGACTAACTTTAGCTCCAATTTTTTNTTTTTTTTTTTTTTTTTTAAGAATTCTAAAAGTAATTAAATTTACATATTACAAACAAAAAATTCCATCTATAATAGAACCCCACTGATATGCCCTCATGGTTTTCAGGAATAGGGTCTTTAGGTCCGGGTGGTTGTGATTGGAGAATGTAGAAATTTTGGATCAATTTTGAGCAACCCCCTATGGGACAAAATTTTCAATTTTTCACATGAAGTCAATGTTCAATCATCTCTGGATTGAAAATCAGATTTTTAAATTAAATATAAGTTTATTTTCATATATAAGCAAAAGTCTTCTGAAAAAAATTATACGCTGGAAGGGCATATTTGACCTCCCCTTGTCGCCAAAGATGTTAAACATTGAGTTGCACATAAGTTTTACCAATTGCGAAGTCAATTTTTAGTAACTTCTTTCAGGAAAATCCAAATATTTTTATTATATTATAAATTTAATTTAATTCAAATTCTTTTGAAGAAAATTATACCTTAGAATAGCATATTGGACCTTCTCTTATCATTAAAAATATTTCCAAACATTGCATGGAGCGTAAGTTTTACAGACCGCGAAGCCCAATTTCAGTGGCACTTTGCTGGAAGATCAAAGAATTTGTTATTGAAATGATAAATTATTTAAATGGACACAACTGTAAACAAACTTGTTTCGTATAAGGGTGTATAGGGCACTCCTTTGTCGTCAATAATGTGCAAGCACTGTGCCTGAGCAATGCATTACTCGCGGCAACTGCAAGTTAAATTTTACAGGAAAACCATAGAATTTTTTAATTAAAATATTAATTGCTTCAAAAGGCAAATGTCTGTCACAAATGACATCAGTCATCACTGTTGCTATAGTAACATACATACATCTGGCTGGAAGGGATACGCTTTGGATACTCCGGCTGTTTTCGGCTCGACCAGCATGAACTTATTTCCGCCCCTTACATCGCGGGGAGAAGGTGGACAAGTAAAGACGGAAGTAGAAATCTGGGAGTACTTGAAAATTGAGTTTGAGCTGAATACCTTCTTGCGACTCGACCGTGGCTCAAAACATTTAAGAAAATTAATTTTGTATGAAATAAGGGAAATGTCAGAGAATTTTCCAGTGGGAAAAAGGGGGAAGGCACAGATTAGGTACACAATGATAAACAGTACTAATGGAGGGGATGAGTTATCAAGCAGGCTAAATCAGATTGGCTTTCCACAACAAGGCACGTAACAAAATAGGAAAGGAAGACTGAGAACGAGGCTGGGGCTCGTTAGTGCTTGGTCCCCCTGTTGCGTCTGTCCCATGATTATAATCATGGTCAGCTGGGTGTGAACTCTGGCGTTGTGGCAGGGGTGGACCTGGGTGGTTACTCCGAACACCGCTCATCACAATGTTTGATCAGAGTAACAGTATAGTTTGTTGGTCAATGACATTTTAGCAAGCATGATGATGAAGCACTGTACACTGTTACTCTTCAGTTATAATGTCACTGCGTTCAAAGCCAGTGAATTTCTAACGTTTTATTTATTTATTTATTGCAGTAGCAAAAAAATATATACATTACCGTACTTCAACATTTCCTTTTTCCTTGCATTATGCATTTTTTTTTTTATATATAGATATGAGACACTTTTTTTTATATTTATTATTGAATGTAGATAGTAGCTTATAAGCATAATAAATGTAGACAATGCACAAAATTTATTCTGGCATTAATGCCGTAACAATACACAGTATTGTTTTCTCACATTCAGCTTAAAACGCTTCAAATTTGCAGGCAGTTTGGAGTTACGTTATGCTGTTTAGAAATCAACATACTCGTGTTTTCTCTAAAAAGGATCCATTTTTAACAGTGTGTGATGATTTCTACTTACTGTATAAGAAAAATTATATTTGAACAATATTCAGTAGACCTACTGTAGCTGTCCAAATAATTCAGCATTATTACATAGATTAACTATTAAAACATGTTGACTCGACACTTCTCTCACCTATGACTTACAGGCTGCATGCGGGGTCAACACAAAGTCGTACTCGGGTTTAATTTACGCACACTTACGTTTATTTGGTAAACACAGGTCACTGTTACACATACGAGACCTATCCCCTTTTCCTATCTGTCTGAACTGCTGGGTTAATTCTAACGCGTTCTACAGACGTTCTGGCGAAAGGCTTGTGTTGGGGGGGAAGGTTCTTGGCGGGTTGCTGTGTTTACCTCTGTGTTGGCTGTGGTGCGTTGTCCTCTCTCTCTCTCTCTCTCTCTCGGGTTGGTGTCCTGGTGTATCTCTTCGGCTTCTGGCGGGAAGTCCGGGCTCGTATCCCGGGATGTGTAGTCTCTCGCTCTCTGGTTCCACCTCCACTCGCGTCCCGTCCCTCTCCCGATCATAACTCGTACATCATTCCTGGTACTCGCTTTGTCTTCCCTATATATAGTTCTCTCGTGGTACTTCCCTTGAAGCCCGGTGGTTTCCCTAATTCTGCGGGGGAGATGAGGAAGGGGGGTTGGGCGCGTGCTGTGCTTCCCCGGCNTTTAATTAAAATATTAATTGCTTCAAAAGGCAAATGTCTGTCACAAATGACATCAGTCATCACTGTTGCTATAGTACATACATACATCTGGCTGGAAGGGATACGCTTTGGATACTCCGGCTGTTTTCGGCTCGACCAGCATGAACTTATTTCCGCCCCTTACATCGCGGGGAGAAGGTGGATGGTTGCTTAGCAACCATTATGGTGTTCTCGCACCCTCCCTCTCTTAGCTGACCAGGTGGGGGTAAAGCAATCTTGTGGAGGGCCTGTTTTGTCTGGGTTGGGTACATTTGTCCCCTTCCTGCTCTTGATTCACGCATACTGCATAATGAAAACAGTTGCTCAAAGATAAGCTATTTCAGCTGCAGTATATGATCACTATCAAACAAGACGTGCTGAAAAATGAGTGGATCAACAATCGCTCACAAAAACAAACCAGAATCCAAGAAAACTAAGTGTTATAGGTTGTCAACAAACGGTAATCAAAAGCTTTACACAAATCCAAGTCAAAATAACAAGCAAAGACGGAAGTAGAAATCTGGGAGTACTTGAAAATTGAGTTTGAGCTGAATACCTTCTTGCGACTCGACCATGGCTCAAAACATATTTCAGGCTCAAAACATTTAAGAAAATTAATTTTGTATGAAATAAGGGAAATGTCAGAGAATTTTCCAGTGGGAAAAAGGGGGAAGGCACAGATTAGGTACACAATGATAAACAGTACTAATGGAGGGGATGAGTTATCAAGCAGGCTAAATCAGATCGGCTTTCCACAACAAGGCACGTAACAAAATAGGAAAGGAAGACTGAGAACGAGGCTGGGGCTCGTTAGTGCTTGGTCCCCCTGTTGCGTCTGTCCCATGATTATAATCATGGTCAGCTGGGTGTGAACTCTGGCGTTGTGGCAGGGGTGGACCTGGGTGGTTACTCCGAACACCGCTCATCACAATGTTTGATCAGAGTAACAGTATAGTTTGTTGGTCAATGACATTTTAGCAAGCATGATGATGAAGCACTGTACACTGTTACTCTTCAGTTATAATGTCACTGCGTTCAAAGCCAGTGAATTTCTACCGTTTTATTTATTTATTTATTGCAGTAGCAAAAAAATATATACATTACCGTACTTCAACATTTCCTTTTTCCTTGCATTATGCATTTTTTTTTATATATAGATATGAGACACTTTTTTTTATATTTATTATTGAATGTAGATAGTAGCTTATAAGCATAATAAATGTAGACAATGCACAAAATTTATTCTGGCATTAATGCCGTAACAATACACAGTATTGTTTTCTCACATTCAGCTTAAAACGCTTCAAATATGCAGGCAGTTTGGAGTTACGTTATGCTGTTTAGAAATCAACATACTCGTGTTTTCTCTAAAAAGGATCCATTTTTAACAGTGTGTGATGATTTCTACTTACTATATAAGAAAAATTATATTTGAACAATATTCAGTAGACCTACTGTAGCTGTCCAAATAATTCAGCATTATTACACAGATGAACTATTAAAACATGTATAAGTTACGTAGTGAACTAATAGCAGTTTAAGACATAAAAGAGAAAACGATGGAGTGGTGTCATTTTTAAATTGCCAAGCACACGCACGTCTGCACCTGCGTGATATTTTATTTTGCTAAATAACAGTTGCAGCCAGTCGTGTACTGTTTACAATGCCATGACGTGACTTCTTTTTNTTACCTCAGGTTGCTCCCCTGCGCGGGTATCTAGCGTCGTGACTAATCTAAGTATGAGCGATTCGCGTCAATGTATAAGTTACGTAGTGAACTAATAGCAGTTTAAGACATAAAAGAGAAAACGATGGAGTGGTGTAATTTTTAAATTGCCAAGCACACACACGTCTGCACCTGCATGATATTTTATTTTGCTAAATAACAGTTGCAGCCAGTCGTGTACTGTTTACAATGCCATGACGTGACTTCTTTTTANTGATATTTTATTTTGCTAAATAACAGTTGCAGCCAGTCGTGTACTGTTTACAATGCCATGACGTGACTTCTTTTTAGAAGTGTTAATTTATTCAAACTATGTAATTTAGCATAGAAATAAATTTTACAGAACCTGACATTTTCATTTAAGCAAATATATACAGGATGTTTGGCATATTTTACTTGCGTGTCTGCCACCCAAAGGAAGCATGAAGTCATTAAAGTTTTATGAGCTTCACGTGTGACAATGTAACGCTATATTGTTCGTCAACGAAGTTGGTTAGGAATCAGGCCCCAGGGTACCCATTGCATTCCCACCAAGACAGTTTGGTCCAACGTCTCTCCTGTAGCTACAGTTCTTTCTCTTAGCAAGAGACCTCTTACTCCTGTCATCTTCTTCAGGTGCTGGGCATCTGCCAGGCATGCACCTCACGATCCAGCACACTGGTAGCTTTATGACACGATAAGCACAGATCGAGCATGCCACCAGCACCAGGATGCGAAGGCATAACCAGAACTGCCTACTGTTGCCTTAAGGCCCTTTCACACAATCATTTTGTTTCAAATTTTCTTCAAATTTCTTGAATGCTGGGTGATGTCACTCGGACATCATAATCATGGCTATTTTGTCTTTCGAGCCATTGAATGACTCGTAATTCTTCAAATATTTTTTGTTTATAACATGTTCTATATTTTATTGAATGCAATTATTCTACTAGCACTCCAAAATATTAAAACCGTATAATTATATTATGTAGTGTCTTATGCATATTTAAGATATAAAAATATTTGCATATATTTATATTATGCAAAGTAAATAGGTATATCATGTGTTTGTGTCTGTACATGTGTATGCCCCCTTTTCAATTTTTTGAACTCTTCAAACAAATTTCACCAAACTTNTCATGTGTTTGTGTCTGTACATGTGTATGCCCCCTTTTCAATTTTTTGAACTCTTCAAACAAATTTCACCAAACTTTGTACACACATAATATTTAGCAAGGATTATTGAGCACTTACTTTAAAAATGGTGGCCATTTATAAAATTTTAGGTGATGTCATATCTCGGGAACCATTCAACCGATTTAAACCAAATTTTGTAAGCTGGCAGAGAATAAAGTAAGCATTAAATTTGAGATGCATATTGTTGTTAGTCTGCCATTTAGAAAGATAGCACAAAATAAATATTTTANTCATGTGTTTGTGTCTGTGCATGTGTATGCCCCCTTTTCAATTTTTTGAACTCTTCAAACAAATTTCACCAAACTTGGTACACACATAATATTTAGCAAGGATTATTGTGCACTTACTTTAAAAATGGTGGCCATTTATAATATTTTAGGTGATGTCATATCTCAGGAACCATTCAACCGATTTAAACCAAATTTTGTAAGCTGGCAGAGAATCAAGTAAGCATTAAATTTGAGATGCATATTGTTGTTAGTCTGCCATTTAGAAAGATAGCACAAAATAAATATTTTANCAAGTAAGCATTAAATTTGAGATGCATATTGTTGTTAGTCTGCCATTTAGAAAGATAGCACAAAATAAATATTTTACATTATATGTCAAACTATTGAACCAATTATCACCTAAGTTGGCATGTAAGTAATACTATGATAGGCACAGTAAACGTAAGTGATTGAAATTGATTAAATACTTATTGTCAAAATGGCGGCCATATAAATATTTTAGGTTTATTTGGTATAACTGCCATGCCATTTAACCAATTTGATCAAATTTTGTATGCTGAAAGTATCATATGAACAAACACATAACTACTTTTTTTGGCCATTTTGAATGATGGTGCCATACAAATAAATAAAGTAATTTCATATCTTTGTGAAAAAAATTAAGATTCCTACCAAAACTAGTATTGATGCTGGTGATGTGAAATATGTTTTAAGCATTTCACACACTTATTTTCAAAATCGCGGTCATATAGATATTTTATTTTAGAATACTATATTGTATATACTATGTAATCAATTCCATCCTAACTTTGTATGCTAGCAGTAGATATTACAACATTCAATTATATCTACACAAAGCATCTTTTGCCGTCCATTTTGTAAGATAGCGCCACACAAATAAAGAAAGTTTTTATGTTATATCTTGGGGAACATGACATTCCCACCAAATTTGGCAAACAAATAGTACTGCAGCAGGTGGTGTAAACGGGTATGTTTTAAGTAGGTTAGGCAATGATTTTCAAAATGCTGGCNAACAAATAGTACTGCAGCAGGTGGTGTAAACGGGTATGTTTTAAGTAGGTTAGGCAATGATTTTCAAAATGCTGGCTATATAAATATTTTAACTCAGTATATTTTATTAACAAACAAAATCCAACTTAATTTTGTATGCTACCAGTGCCTATTAAAATATCAAATTTATCTATGCAGAACCTCATTTCTATACCAGTTTGAACCAATAAAAAAATTAAGTTTCTTTCTCTTGTATTAGGTAAACAATCAACTCATTCTTACAAAATTTGGTGAAAATGTTGCACTGTTGTAGGCCATATGATTATATGTATTTTTTATGTATGACATGTTTATTTTCAGAATGGTGACTATAAAATCATGTTAGTTTTGTGTGCTGTATCTACGAAACTTTGTAATCTATTTTAACTTTACTTTGTATATTGGCAGTATACAGTAATCGAATGTGCTACAACATTACTCTTTTGTCCTCCATTTATGAAGATTACCACATGAAAATTATGAATGTTTTATGGTATATATTTCGAGGACGAGTTAACCGATTCCCACCAAATGTTACACTGGAACATTTCAACTAATTTGTACCAAATTTTGAACACCATAATGCTACAGAAGGCCATGTACACTTTCAGAATTTAAATGGGTCAGACAATAATGTTCAAAATGGCAGCTTCAAAAATAATTTAGGTAAGTTATCCACATATATTTTTTTAACCAAATTCAACCTTAATTTGTAGGTAGATAGTATACATTACAAGTATCGTATATAGAGCTTTTTTTTTTATCCCTGTAATGTACCACTAAGGTAGGCCATGTAAACTTACATGTTTTAAGTTGCTCAGTCAATTATTTTCAAAATGATGCCACTGGAAATATTTTAGGTTCGTAAACCGTATTATTCGAAACATTGGACTGATGAAATCCGAACTTGATGCTCCGAATTCAACCTTTGTAATGCAGTGGATTTTATGCTAGTTTATTGTACAAGGTTTTCTGGGTTCAAGTCCCGAGTAAGGCACGTGTGTATTTGTAAATTTTTTACTGCTGTTGCATTAGATTCTGGTTTTATTTCTAATGTTATTGCTTCCAAAAAGAAGTCAAGTCCAACCTACCAACTCTGCTTTTAGGAACTTATTTAAAAATAAATTTCACCAATATTGAGAAAAGTATGCTCATTATTCATATCAGTAACTTTTGTTTTAGTTGCAAGTTCGAGATGTGGTGCGTTGTCTCAGACAATGGCGGTAACTTTTCCAGATAGTTTCCACATTGCAAGAGATTCATTCAAAAATTTGACCAAACTGTTAGCATTATGATGGTCATTTGTATAGGTTAGTGCATCAAGGCACAAATGCACATCCCTTACCTCNGTAACTTTTGTTTTAGTTGCAAGTTCGAGATGTGGTGCGTTGTCTCAGACAATGGCGGTAACTTTTCCAGATAGTTCCCACATTGCAAGAGATTCATTCAAAAATTCGACCAAACTGTTAGCATTATGATGGTCATTTGTATAGGTTAGTGCATCAAGGCACAAATGCACATCCCTTACCTCNCGACCAAACTGTTAGCATTATGATGGTCATTTGTATAGGTTAGTGCATCAAGGCACAAATGCACATCCCTTACCTCAAGAATAAGTTGTACAGTCAAGCCAAGCTCATGTAGTCACCTATGTTAAACGAGGTCCAAAAATCCACAGTTGTGCTACCATTATAAATATTTTTAAAAAAAAATTCTATGCAAACATTACATTTAGTTATGTATGTGTGTATGAATGGGTGTAAAAGATGAATACGTGTAATTTTTTTTGTAATCTCCTTATAGCCTTTAGTTATTTTTTCTTTACAATTGTAAAGCTGTTCTTTTGTCTTGTGCATTTATACGTATTTGATATTGACTGTTCTGTTAGGTTAACAACATTCATTGCTTTTTACTGTTTTTGCATTGACGTAGCAAAAATTTCATTTTGTAAGTAGAATTATTATTTATTATCTGAAGAAAATATTACTTATAATCTGTAGTTAAGTGGTAGACAGGCCATAANGTCGAAATATACCACTTTCTGGAGTTTTTTTTCTTATTTTCAGAAAAGCCCCTAAAGTAAAAAATTACCAAAGTGTTCACTAGTATGCAAGAATGCTTTCATATTTTTGAAATTCGAAACTAGTTATAAGATCAGAGGAAAAGGGTGTCATTCAGAAATGCACATGCTGTCTTGGTGCACTANGGGTGTCATTCAGGAATGCACATGCTGTCTTGGTGCACTAATAAAGCAATCTTTGTGTGTGTATTGCATTCTTGCTGCTAAAGGGTAACCGTTTAGTGGAAACTCTGCAGGCATTTATTTGTATTGGACCTCCCAGCAATCAATTTTATAAAAAGCCAGACTATATATTTTCTTTAAAACAATCTCAGTGTAATACCCTCACCACTACTTTCTAATTTACTTTTGAGAAGAATGTGCGGGTGGTAGACTTGTAAATACAGGTAAGGCATTTTGTTGTTTTATCAAACAATCAAAAGTTTGCCACAAAAACACAAGTAATAGAAAGGTGTGGACCGTGTACAGTACATTTATTATTCGTTAAAAAAATTATTTACCTCGAGTATACTTTTACTTCCTTGCAACGTGGANCTTTTGAGAAGAATGTGCGGGTGGTAGACTTGTAAATACAGGTATAGCATTTTGTTGTTTTATCAAACAATCAAAACTTTGCCACAAAAACACAAGTAATAGAAAGGTGTGGGCCGTGTACAGTACATTTATTATTCGTTAAAAAAATTATTTACCTCGAGTATACTTTTACTTCCTTGCAACGTGGANACCGTGTACAGTACATTTATTATTCGTTAAAAAAATTATTTACCTCGAGTATACTTTTACTTCCTTGCAACGTGGAACCACTAGAAGCCACTTCAGTTGGTTCAGTAGCAATAGCATGATGATGGTTGCAGTAAATGCCTAGACATATTTGTTATAGTGTACTATCTTGAATTTTTGCCATAGCAACTTACTATTTGAAAACAAAGTTTACATTTCACCTTACTCTCATTACTTTCTAATTTATTAAAATACTCTCATACATATGACATGGCTGCATGTATTCTTCCAAAATCGTAGTTGCCAAAATGACTGTTTTATTTTGCAAGGTTATCTGACCATACAAAAGAAAAGCTGCTTATTATGACACTGCAAAATGAGTAGTAGCCCGACGCATATTGATCATGAACTGCTTCATAAAAATTTGGGTTTTATTTCCGTATGCTGTACTGATCATGGAAAAGATAGTGAATCGATACTAATACTGTATTTTTTTTAAACATAATTGAGTAGTCTAAATGAAACATTGAAACATTTATCGCTAAAATCAAGAAGTGGCCTTGTTTATATATGGGGGAAAAAGTTTGTCGCCATGTTGCAACTTAGCCATGACTAGGTGGACACACACTTCTCCATTAGTATCTACATACCTTAAGTTAACAGCAGATGCGTATGCCTTCTCTGAGGCGTCTGAAAACTCATGTAGTTCTGCGTGGCAGCTGCAGTGATTTTTACACCACGCAAGTTCTGAGTGAAGTTGTTACATGTGTTGTCTTCTTGAAGTGGCAGAGTTTTATCCCAATCCAAACTTTGAGTCCAGAACCACTGCATGAGGATCTTGTACCAAACAACTATGGGAGACAACCAACTCACATGATTGTAGATCTTGGCTACTTGTGACAATACAAAATGTTTGATACAGCACCTACTAGTGACACAACAATTATAGGAAAAGGTATCTTTTCCAGGATTCCAGTGCAATNAAAATGTTTGATACAGCACCTACTAGTGACACAACAATTATAGGAAAAGGTATCTTTTCCAGGATTCCAGTGCAATTCAAGAACCGGTACAACTGGCCCAACTAAAAACTGACCTATTTCAGAATGTTCACAATGATGGTCTGGAGGCAGGTCTTCCAAAACTTTAAGGTGGTTATTAGATCATTTTCGCAACTCAAATCCACCCAACTGCAAGAGGTTCCTCAACTGGTTTTTCAACAAGCAAGCCTCTTCCACCGTTGCAGCTCCCAGCACAATGTCATCAACAAAAATGTCTGTTTTTAAGGCATTGGAGGCCAAAGGGTAAAAAAGGACCATTGTCCCAAGATGCGAATGGCTAACAATGGAGATATGACAAACCATAAGTTACAGTGTTCAGTTGATACACCGAGTAGGGTTGAAAAGGATTGTCACGCCACAGAATCAGCTGATTGGGTCTATCATCTTCATGGACTAGGATTTGCCTGTACATTTACTTAATGTCGCAAGAAAATGCAACACAATAGAGTCTGAAGCGGGGGATAACATTTGTGGTCTCACTTTGCAAGTTTGGGTACCGGTAGTGGAATGTCATTCAGAGACAGACCATTTGAGGTTTTGGCACTGCCACCAAACACTATACGCAGCTTTGTGGTTCTACTGTGAAGTCTTCAAGACCCCATGATGATTATAAACACTGTGTAAAGTCTGACCGCACTTAATGTTTACTCTGTGAGATATAAGGTTCCGTATCGTCTGAATCAACATAATCCTTCATGAAGTCATGGTACGTGGTTTTGAAGAATGGGTGGTGAGCAAACTTTCTTCCCAGGGAACGAAATTATTGCTCTGTGTGCATGAGAATGTCTCCAAGTTGCTGCTTTTGGGGTAGTATAGGGAGACAAACCTTGTGACNAATTATTGCTCTGTGTGCATGAGAATGTCTCCAAGTTGCTGCTTTTGGGGTAGTATAGGGAGACAAACCTTGTGACGCTCTGTTTCGTCACATGAATGGGTGTTCTTAAAATGGCTTTCACAGTAATCAACATCTGGTGGTTTCACATGGGGTTGGGGGAGGCTCTCCACTTTTTCAGAACCTCTTCAGAGTAGATTCGNCACTTTTTCAGAACCTCTTCAGAGTAGATTCGAGGGTTGTAATGACGCAATATTCATAATTTTTCGGGAAACTGGTGTAAAATTCTTTTGTGTGTATGAAGCTTTGACAAGCATCGTAATATTTTTATCGGGTTCAAGTTTAAAGCCGTGGTGGCTCGTTTCCTGTGTTTGTTTATCAGGCAGACGTGTGCGTTTGTAGGTTAATGGGCGGACGTCTGCTGTTTACGTTTTATCAGTAGTCCGGTTACAGTTTCATTTCGAACTTTGGTTTTTTGGAGAAGCGTCAGCATTATTTAGCTTTTTCAGGCAACGTCGACAAGTTTTTGTTCCCCCGGCGCAGTTTTCATGCATCAACAAGTTTTTGTTGTACGAGAGGTTAGTTTATCTGGCGATAACGTTGTGGAGAGCGTGCGTGGCCAGGCCATTATCTCAGGAGAGGGGGGTGATAGGCAGCACAAAAGAGGCGTCTGTCACCCTTGAAGCAGTCTCACTTATTCAAGTCAGTCGTCAGGGAGAGCTGCTTCATTTCAAGTCGCCCGTAAGGGCAGGTCATACAATGCTAGCCTAGATCGCATCGGGTGTGACGTGAACCCCCACATCGGCAACTAAACTTTATTATTTTATTTCTCAGCCGGTGTGGGAGGTAGCAGCAGTTATTATTTCTTCGGGCCAGTTTTCAGACACGTGAATAAACTGTAAACTACTGTGGCGCTCTGTCTGTACTTTTATATTTATCTCAAGAGAGGTTCGTACTCTGCATACTGAAACTCCGTCTGTGAACTGTGTTGCNACTTTTATATTTATCTCAAGAGAGGTTCGTACTCTGCATACTGAAACTCCGTCTGTGAACTGTGTTGCTGAATGTTGAATAAATATATATATCAAACTAATCTGGAACTTCTTTCTTAAGTAACTAGTGTTCAATTAACTGAGTCTCGTGTTTCTACCTCTGAGCAAGCCGTGGTTTTATTATAAATAACGAGTGTAACAAGTGCCGAACGTTACAAGATGGCGCCCACCTGTGAGGCTGCATTATAATAAATGTGCCTTAACGTAACGAGAAGTGCGGAACAATACAATATGGCGGCCCAACCGCGAGGCACGATTAACCACGCCTCAAGACGAGTTTACAAGATATCTACGAATTCACGAACATCGAGCAGCGCAACAACACGTAAACATCGGCAGTTCCATTCCAGTTCCAGCTGCACAAAACCGGAGGCAGTTCCATTCCAGGTTTCTAGCAGCACGACGCCGAAGTTTCAGGTACGAGACCTCTTGCATCAACAACAGTAAAAGGTATGAAATCAAATCATCAATGAAGCCATCATTTCAAGAGTATTGCAGGTTAGGGTATTATAAAGTACAGTTCGCCAAGGTTTATTATTTGTTTGTTTTTTTCGTGTGAAAGTGTGAATGTCGGGACGAGTTATTTTGTTTTTTAATTGTTTACCACGTCGTTGTAACTAAATAATAATGGCGCAATTAGAAACTACATGGTTAGCAAAGAGAATACAGGAGTTCAAACAGGACCNTTTTTTAATTGTTTACCACGTCGTTGTAACTAAATAATAATGGCGCAATTAGAAACTACATGGTTAGCAAAGAGAATACAGGAGTTCAAACAGGACCAACAGGAGATTAAACAGGCGTTTAAACAGGGCCAACAGGAGATGTTACAGGAGATTAAACAGTGACAACAGGAGCTTAAACAGGACATTAGGCAACAAGGAGAAAAGAATGAGAAGCAATTTGATGAATTATTAATAAATATAGACAAGTGGGGGATTGAATCCCTAAAGATATTAGGAAAGGGTTCAACTGGAATTTCCCCGAGTAAAAAAAATATTAAAAATAGCAAGGACGTAGGAAATGGTAGTATTGGTTGTGATAAGGAATGTAAAGGGTTAATTGTTGAAGATAGTAAGACAGAGGTGATGAATGAGGACAGAATGGCAGATAATGTAGTGGAAAGTGAACCTAATTGTTGTAAGGTTAGGAAGTCTCAGAGAAAGGTAGTAAAGGAAGGGAGACTTCTGGTTAGGGGGGTTAGACTAAAGGGTTATTGTGAAGTAAAGCTGTGAAATGGATCAGTTGGTGAATTGCTACAGGCAAGAGTCTCTAAGAGTAAGGGGTATTGTAGACTCAAACATTATGAAGTGTTTAGGCAACGTTTTGAAAGAAGAAAACAAAGATTGAAACGAAGGGTTAGAAAAGTAGTCTAGGAAAAGATAAGGAGTAAAAGGGTAAAGACAGTAAAGAAGAGGAAGAAGAAAAATAGTGGTAGATTTAGGTCAGTAGGGAACAGGAAGAAAGTACTAAAGTATAGTATGAGAAAGGTAGTAAGGAAAAAGGGAAGGAAATTAAAACAAAAGGAGAGGAGTACAAGGAAAAGGAAGAAGAAAAAATGTATTATATCATAAAGACTGCAAGTTAGATAGTAAGTTATAGAATTAATATTTTTTCTTCCTTGCATTAAATTTTATATATTATACACTAATAAGTAAATATTTGTATTTAGAAGAAAAATCAATTTTTTATAGGACTACAATTAAGTAATATTAATAATGAGTACAGGATACAAAGGATAAATAAACCCTTCTCAGACAAAAGTAAATAATTGTTAATGTAAAATGTTAATTGGGAAAGAATTAATAATTGTGAGAGTGTGTTTCTGTTTAAGAACAGTGAATCAATTTTTAACAAGTAAATACAGTACACATTCAATGATATTTTAACGAAACTGGTAACAGAAATTTTAAGTGAATTAAACTGTGTAGGGACACAGAAATCTGAAGTTGATTTAATTGTTTACATTCTCCAGAAATGGAAGTAGGTAAAGGGAAAAGTATAAATGGTTTTTATAAATACCACCACTGTTATAATAAATTAATCCGTTGAAGTTATATGTAGAGTGAACCCAGTGTTTTGGTAATTTTGAATTTTATGTATGACTGATAACGCTCTTTCAAGACAATTTTTGTGCTACTGATTGAGGTAATGTTACTATGTAGTGGATTGTCATCATAATATTTTGTAAGTGTAATTAGCAATACAGGTGGAGAATAGTGTGCTCTTTTGCACTTCATTTTTGTAATTCAGTTTAGTTGTGTTTTGTCTTAAAAAAGTAATTGCTCAGTTTTTTTAAATTATTATGAAATTACTTATTGAGTAAAAACACAAAACATGTCTGAGTATTTTATTTGATGAATATTTTATGTGAAATTAGAATTGTGTGAATTGTAAGTTTGGCATTGCAATGGTTGACAATTTTAGTTTAACAGTATATTTTATACTATGCATATATATGCCAGTTTTAAATTATGAAAGAACTTTGTGAATTCTCTTTAAATATAAGCAGTTTTTTATTTCAAAATATGTACTACAGTTGATATTATAAAATTTTCTACAATGTTTTCTAATTTAATTACTTTCAATTGAAGAAAAGGCAATTGGTAAGTCCTTAAGAAAAACATTTGTAGAAATTGTGAATTAATGTAATGAAAATGTGCTAATATTAGAATTACCGTAAAGTATATTAGTGATGGTTTTGTGAATTTAAATATACCTTTGCAGTTATGTAATAGAAGCTCAAGCTGTCATGGGCTATGGTGTAATTGTAAGTAATTTGATATAATTTATGCAGAGTATGGAACCGGAAGTGCTTTATGAAGGTTTATAAATTTTATTTTCAAGTGAAAACTTTGGTAATGTAAAGAAACATAATTAATGTGAGTATGGAAATCATAGTTGACAATAGGAATATTAGGAGGATTAATTAAGGATGCATTAAATGGTACTTAAATTTCCAAAGGTTGAGGTGGTTGAGGTGTTGTAGAGTATTGAGCCTTAAGAATATTTTCGTAAGTAGTAAGAGATGTTGCTGCAGTTTATGGTGTCCTGGGACCAGTGGCACAAAGTGAAGTGTGTTTGGATTGGGACAGGTCTGGGGCCCTATGTTTTTATTCAGCACTGACCTAGAGAGAGGCAGTAGCATTGGCGTGTAATGTTGGTTGTCAGCACTGGCCTATGGAGAGGCAGTCGCAGTGACTTTTTTATAGTTTTGGGCAGACCTGGGTCCCCTTTTGGAGAAGTGGTGTGCTGATCCCAGCGAGAGACCGAAGGGCAGCAACCCGCAATGAAGCATCGATGGCACAGGTGGAAATACACCCTCAACCACACAAATTGTAACAACCAGTAACTAATTGAAACCAGTAAGGTATGATTTTCTTTCAGCATACTCTTCAATGGCTTGTTACTCTTACAGTTGAAGTAAATAATTTTGTCATGAGTTAGTAAAGTAAATAATTTTTTCTTTTGTCAAGAGTTAATTAAGTGAATAATTTTGTTATGAGTAATTACCATGTTATATATAGTGTTTTCAAGGAGCAGAGGCACAGTGGTTTACAGAACAGCATCATTCAAAATAGGTTTCGCTTTGAGAAAGATTTCTTCAAAATCTATCCCAAACCGAGGGGGGTAATGTAATGACGCAATATTCATAATTTTTCGGGACACGGGTCTAAAATTCTTTTGTGTGTATGAAGCTTTGACAAGCATTGTAATATTTTTATCGGGTTCAAGTTAAAAGCAGTGGTGGCTCGTTTCCTGTGTTTGTTTATCAGGCAGATGTCTGCGTTTGTAGGTTAATGGGCGGACGTCTACTGTTTACGTTTTATCAGTAGTCCGGTTACATAAAAAATAAACAATGGGTATGATTCCATAGATGAACGCATACAAGTAAAGCGCACCATATTCTTGTATGCAAATGTGACAGCTCACGACATCTGTAGTTATTCCAGATGTATGAAGTTGTGCACACAGCGCTTCAGTGCCTAGCCAGAAGTGTAACCACTTGATGGTGTTTACCTTATGGCATTTACGAATAAAGAAAATACCGTACTGACTTAAACAAAACGTGTGAATATGTAATGAAATACTTGCAGTTGTGAATTGACTTAATGTGAAATGGTTTGATGACAAGAAATAAATTACTGAGGTAATTATTAAGTTTAGGGGCTTTTNGTACTGACTTAAACAAAACGTGTGAATATGTAATGAAATACTTGCAGTTGTGAATTGACTTAATGTGAAATGGTTTGGTGACAAGAAATAAATTACTGAGGTAATTATTAAGTTTAGGGGCTTTTAAAAAAAAAACTCCAAAAAGTGGTATATTTCGACTTTACTAATCTTGTAGAACACGAATATACTAGGGGCATTAACGNAAAAAAAAACTCCAAAAAGTGGTATATTTCGACTTTACTAATCTTGTAGAACACGAATATACTAGGGGCATTAACGTCCGACGAATTTCCTAACATGTATCCACTTAACCGAACAGAACCTAACTCCACGATGGGTGAATCACTATTTAGGTTTTTAAACTAACCTACGATTGTAGGGTTGTAAACTAAGCTAGGATTGTAAGGTTGTAAAGTAATATAAGCTTATACAATATTAATCAAATCTTCGATTAACACCCTACAATCACAGGCTAGATGGGAACCCTATAATCCTACGTTAGTTTAAATAACTGCAATCCTATGTTAGTTAAAATCGCTGTCACTTCTTTCTGGCAGCACTTCTTCGTCTTGTAGAAGTGTCTTTTAACGTATGCATTGTAATAATTATGTAATAATCTTATTTTGAATGAGTGACAGCGTTGACACTCGGCAGCTGATTGTTTTGTGAATGCCTGCATTTATGTCGTCCAGCCGACCTGTCCGCGCGCGCTGCCACTCAGCTCGTATGCTCTAGGATTCCCAAAATAAAATATTTTGTATCAATGTATCGTATTGTATCGCATGCCGAGTCGAGCGTTTGGCTGGCCGGTGGCGGCTTAACAATCGAGGTACTACTGTACTACTATTTGGCGTTCGCATAACCTCGATAATTATCATTGTGTATTAGGATTTAGCCGTATTTTAGTGGAGAAACATGTTTTACTTAATTTAACCAACTTGTCTCGCAATTTTAGACTGTTCCTTGCGGAAATATAATTACGTGATATTTGCCGAGGGGGACCCCCCCCCCCTACACAATCCCACGTGAGATTTGGTTTGACCCCCTCCCCCCTTTAAATGCCTCACGTAATTTATGGATGCTCCCTGACAAATATGTTAACAATGTAAAATAATAACTTCAAGGACTATCATCAGTACAGACTGACGCTATTCCCCACCTGTGGCCTACAGGGTGGTTCATAGGGTCAGAGTTAATTCCTCCAGGCACAGACTGAAGGGTGCCTTGAAGGTTGATGGTATATCACACAGTGACTTCATCACGACTTCTTAGTTTGGAACAGGTTTATTGAACGGGAATTTGCTTATACATTCCCGGGACTGTTGCGGGAATTTACACATACTTTAACGCCCTGCGAGTTCAAGGCCTGAAGAGCTGGTTACAATGTTTGGGCTACGATTCCGACGCTGTAGGGGTATTAGGTGTCAGGACAGGTCCCTGAGTGACGACGGAGTTACTNCGACGCTGTAGGGGCATTAGGTATCAGGACAGGTCCCTGAGTGACGACGGAGTTACTTATCTGCACATGTTGCGTGGTAGTTGTTCTGGCAGTTGATGGGTCTGGTGAGCTGGATGGCCCTGTTAAGACCCTCTGTGGTTGGCTTGTTGCACGCAGCTGGCTTCCTCTCGACGTGGCGCCCCTCGGTGGGGCTCACCACTTGCTCCTGTTCTCGGCGTAGGGTAGTAACTGACTGCTTACTACCCTACCACGTCCCGGCAAGGGGTCCCGTGTAGGCCCTACCCGTCCTTCGCGGCTACGGGCTGCACTGGACAATCCCACTAGCTCGACATGGCACTTCTCAGTGAAGTTCACCACTCAATTCCGCCTTCTCGGTGCGTTGCAACTGACTGACTTATGCAGTAACTGGCCGGCTAACTCTCATCCCGACGTGGTGAAACTACACTTCCGACGTGACTCTGGTAACTGTCTCTGATTCGGCCCTGCGTCTCGCGTTTCGCATCTCGCGTCCCGATTTGGCTNCGACATGGCACTTCTCAGTGAAGTTCACCACTCAATTCCGCCTTCTCGGTGCCTTGCAACTGACTGACTTATGCAGTAACTGGCCGGCTAACTCTCATCCCGACGTGACTCTGGTAACTGTCTCTGATTCGGCCCTGCGTCTCGCATCTCGCGTCCCGATTTGGCTGACCCCTTAATGTCGCGACTTACTATCTGCGCCTCCCGGTGTGGCGGTACCGAACTTCTGCGCCACCAGCTGTTCGTTGCTTCGACTGATGGACGTGGCCGGGGGTCCGATCTCCCCCGGCCGCTCTCTGCGCGACTGATATGCAACTGTCCACTGATACCGAACTAACCTCTCTGTGCTGTGATATTCAACTGATCTGATTNTAACCTCTCTGTGCTGTGATATTCAACTGATCTGATTTCCCACCCTCCCTGCAAAGAGGCTTATATCCTTTCTATCCTCCCTCCCTAAGTGTCTGCACGTGTCTCTCTTGTTGGGGGAGGGGGTGGGTGGTGTCCTTTCAAAGCTTGTCAGCTTATTCCTCCGCGGTGCTTGTCCACATTGTCCCGAGGTTAGCTGGGGGGAGGGGGTGTTCTCGGCACCACTTTCCAGCTTGTCAGCTATTTCTTCCGCAGTGCGTGTTTTCTGACTTCAGGAAAACTACGCCTGTCTATCTCGTGATATCTCGGCGCTTACAAATTTTACTTGGCTTGCTAGGAGTGTAGTGGAGGAGGTGGGTGGGAGGAAGCCTGCGCGGCAGCGACACGTGTAAGGCCTGCACGCGCGTCTTCCTCGGCTTGATCTTTCTCTGCTGTGATTACGATTCACACGTGTGTGTCTACACTGGTTTAAGCTGTTGGGAAGGGGAGGGGGGTTGGTGACAGCTCCGCTTCTAATACCTAATTACGTCACGCGTCAATACATTGTTTTAAAGTCGCAAAGCTAACATGATTATGGTTATAGGTCTAAATTGTGAATATTTGTATGTAATGGTTGTTGATGTATGACAGAATTCTTTGAACAGCTGTAAACAGTAAACAATGCATTTGACAGTTAAAATGTAGAAGTTACATGGCAGTGCTTATGTTTACGTGTAGCGGAAGGATACG
This sequence comes from Clitarchus hookeri, assembly GCA_002778355.1. Lineage (NCBI taxonomy): Eukaryota > Metazoa > Arthropoda > Insecta > Phasmatodea > Phasmatidae > Clitarchus > Clitarchus hookeri. The sequence goes on along the minus strand of NQII01005064.1, from coordinate 63,049 downwards.
TATTTGGTAACCAAAAGTAGAAATTTAGCAGGGCTTCAGAAAAGTGTGAAGTAATTTTGAATGAACTATAACAGAAGTTAGTGCACTGTACATAATGTACTTTGGAATACTGTCAGTCATCAAAAGACAGCAGTGTAAATAATTCAGAATTCCCCCTCTTTCAAGTTCTGCAACGTGCCTAGAATAACTCTATTAATGACTTATATATATACATATATACATATATATACATCTCTCTCTCTCTCTCTCTCTCTCTCTCTCTCTCTCNTATATATTATATGTATAAAATTCGATTTTGCCCATCACTAGTGTATGTGTATATATGTATGTCTGTGTTTATATATATATACACACACATGCACGCGCGTGTATATATATATATATATATATATACATGCATGCATGTGATGGGCAAAATCGAATTATTCTCTAAATCGATTTTCATTCGAATAGTCTCGTTTGAAACCGGATGAATCATTCGGATTCCAAACATTGTGTTTTTTTCTCCATTCTCCCTTTCATATAAGCGAATGAACTTTCTTGCTGCTGCATGTAACAGTTGAAAAGCACATTCTTAAAGTGAATTAATGAAAGGCGTTGTTTTGCAGAAGTGATGGCGCTTGTGTTTATAAAGAAGTTGTGATTTTTGTACTAAAAAATATGGCATTTAAAATCCTTGAAAATTATTTATATAGTGTGACATTTTTATCTTTTTTGTGACTATGTAATATTTGTTTCTCATAAAACAATATGAATCGCAGAAACCGTTATGTTGTGTGGAACTATTTTGTTAAGAACTAGTATTCAACTTGTGTGATNAAAACAATATGAATCGCAGAAACCGTTATGTTGTGTGGAACTATTTTGTTAAGAACTAGTATTCAACTTGTGTGATTTGTCAAATATGCAAAAAGAGCTGGAAGTTTTTTAGTAATACTTCGAATTTACAAACACAGTTACACAAATTACATCCTTCTGGTTTTAATGTCGGATACATTACTATCTGAAGTAGAAGGTGATTGTGAAACGAATTCATGTTTAGGCCACAATACTGCAACTGCCAATGCATCTTCTTCGTCACACTCAGGTAGGCCAAACTTCCCGCAGCAAACTACAGTTCAGACGACTGATTTATCTAATGTAGCTGCAACTAATACTGAAAGGCAACAGGCGAAGTGGCCCCAGCAACTCGGACTGTACGGTTCCATTTCTAAAGATATCACAGAAGCACACAGGTCTGAAATAGATAAAGTACTAGTGAAAATGATAGCAAAAGATCTGCAGCCCTTGTCTATTGTTGAAAATCAGGGGTTTCTAGACTATTCTAAGAAACTGGAACCAAAATATACACCTCCAAGCTGGAAGATGTTGTCAACGAAACTATTACCTGACTTGTACAACAATGTGCGTAAAACAGTAGCTGATACTTTGCATGCTGCATCTTATATTGCTATAACAACAGACGTGGACAGGAGAAAATGCTACATCGTACCTGACAGTTACAGCCCACTGCATTTCAGAGAGCACATTGCACTAGTTTGTTCTTTCAACAATACCAATTAGAGATAGTCATACATGTGAGAACATCACGGCCTGTATTCGTCACATTCTTTCTGAGTGGGGTGTGTTATCTAAAACTGTTGCTATTGTCACCGATAATGGAGCTAATGTAAAAAAGGCTGTTGAACTACTGAAGAAACCTCAGCTGTCATTGTTGCACACACTCTCAATTTAATCATCACTGATGCAATAAGGAAAATTTGCAACTGTCCTGCATATTAAAAAAATGTAGAGCGGCTTATTTCAAGATTAGTTCCACTGCAGCCGATAAACTACGTAGCATCCAAAGTCAAATGGGCATTTCACAACTAAAGTTATAACAAGATGTCTGTACGAGGTGGAACTCTACATTACTGATGTTCGAGAGAATCTTATCATTAAGAGAGCCCCTTTCTGCAATTGCATCTTTGCCACGTGCCCCAGAGACACTGGATGCTTTTGAATGGGAAATTCTTAGTGAAAGCATTCCTTTGCTGAAACCTATTGAAGTTATGGCAGCTGAGCTTTCTGGAGATAAATATCAAACTCTATCAATGGCAGTACCACTTGTAAGAGGAGTTTAAGTGTTAATTAAGGAGAAAAATACTCAAAATGAAACTACAATAAAATTAAACTTCACTTCTTTCTGGTTTTTCTAGTCGCCTCAGTCTCTTAGAGAGTAACAAGATATCTTCGGCAGCTACCCTGCTTGATCCACGGTTTAAGACAGCTGCTTTTGGTTTAAATGGAAATGCAAAACATGCACACAAGTCTGTTATGGATGAGTTTGCAGAATTGTGCAGACAATACCAAGGCACGGAAGAAATAATATCATCTGGCGGTGGAATGGAAACCAATGAGGTCGGGCAAGACTCCATATGGAGCTATTTTGACAGTAAAGTTGCGGGTATGAAATCAACCACAACTCCGGTCAGCAATAGCTAAGAGACCTAAAAAAAATTGCGGTTTCATTTCGGGACAAGTTAGAATTCAAAGCCTCGTACGTTTGTATTGCTTATTCTATTGGCCCACCCGTTAGTTTACACCTCCTGGACAACTCTGAGCCAATAACAAACACACAATATAACAGACAACTAACTGAAAACTACGACGTTCAAAACGAAACAGCAAACGTATGCCCAATAAGCAAACAATCACCGTAAAACGAACCACCACGGCTTTTAATTTCAAACCCCAATAAAAATATTACGAAGCTTACCAAAACGAAAGAAAAATGAAACTTGTCCCGAAAATTAAGAATACTGCGTCATTACAACGTTGTCATTTTCTTGTGACTTAGTCTCACTGGTTTTAGAATTAGATTCAGGTTGAGGATGCGAGGTTTTATATACATCTGGGTAGTCACAATTGCCTTCTATTTTCTGTAGTACATTTGTAAGTGTAGGCTTAATTGAACTGTCAGATCCATTATCAAAAACGTGAAAATAATGGTTGTTTTTTATGTTTAACTTTATACACCATTGCAGCTATGGTAGCCAGTGTGCCAAAAATAAAGCAAACAACACATTTTATTACAGTTATCTTAACAATACAAATATAAACAACAATATTCCCTGTTTATGCTAAACATGTATCCAATATTCTATATTCACTTCTTTTCTACGTTTTGTTAGTTTTTCACTACTTTCTTTGCTTCGTCTTGAAATGTTTGTTTCAAGTGCCAATGAAACCATCAAAGCACCTCTCGAGGACATTTTAAATCAAATTTCTCGTCAATACATTTACTTCTACGAACATACACTTAAAACAATCAGCTGATTCAAGAAGTAACACCAAATGGCTGCTACTTCCGGATGAAGAACACTGCCATAACTTGAGATGTGGCGGTTTTACGGGCGATGTGTATGAGAAGAAAACTGCCACAACTGAGATGTGGCAATTTACTGCTATTTAAGTTGCCAGATGCTGTGGGAAGAAAACTGACTTATGTTCTGTAGAATCGCTATTTGTAAGATTTTGAGTTGTGGCACTTTTTCAGGGCATGGTCTTGATGACGGACGTTTATAAGCACCAGATCATTTAAACTTTACGTTTTTTGAGTCGTGGCAGTTTTTCACCAGGGGTACGATATAATCTGTCAAGGTAGCAATTTTTATGTTTTTGTGATATACATATAAGAGCCAACACTCCTATTAAATTTAAATAATAGAAATGAAACCCTATTAGCTTTGTCAAATTTAAAGACATCACTTGTAGGCTTGATATTAAAAATATTGAGCTGCTTGTATGTAAATTATGCTCCATTTTGTGTGATAGTTTACGCATGAGAATAATTGAAACAAATTTTCCCTGGTACATTTCAGACATGTCTTGCAGTAGCCAATGACAAAGAATTTTAACCTACAAGGTTTACCTTCCATGAATTATTTTTGCATGACAAAAAAAATTTAAAATTGTAACTCTGGCAACTTATTATGCAAAAATCATGCGCAGAAAAAAATATTTTTAGGATGAAAAATATTTATATTTTGGTGTCTACGAAATGATCAGCGTTTCACACTGCTAGTTCTGTTTCGGTTTCATTTTGTGCTCCATTAGTTTGTGTGCCTTTGTTAGACCATGTTACTTATAAGAATGCAATGTGTTTTATTGTTAGTCACTATTCCGCCTATTATGTTATTCATTTTAAACAGTTAAATCCTTTACAATCTGTCACGCAAAGAAAAGATTTTTTATTTATAGAAGCAGAAATATGACTAGCTCTGGCACTGTAAAATTTGGAACTACAACCCGGATTGATTCTTCTACTTATACTGATATAGGCCAACCTACGGTGCCCTACATGAGGTTTGAAATAGTTTGAATAACATTTTAACTGTGTAGTTATCAGAAATAGTATTTATATAAGACTGTTAACAAATGCAGTTCCAGAGTGAGTTCAGTTCTAATGAAGAGATTATTTGTTCAAAGGACTAACAATTGTCATACTGTACATACTGTTTGAAATCCTACACAGCATTACAAAAATATCAATANTTGTTCAAAGGACTAACAATTGTCATACTGTACGTACTGTTTGAAATCCTACACAGCATTACAAAAATATCAATAGGAAGTGCAAGTGGAGAGTCCAAGGAACTTTTCAAGTTCCTTTCTAGGAACTNAAAGACATCACTTGTAGGCTTGATATTAAAAATATTGAGCTGCTTGTATGTAAATTATGCTCCATTTTGTGTGATAGTTTACGCATGAGAATAATTGAAACAAATTTTCCCTGGTACATTTCAGACATGTCTTGCAGTAGCCAATGACAAAGAATTTTAACCTACAAGGTTTACCTTCCATGAATTATTTTTGCATGACAAAAAAAAATTCAAAATTGTAACTCTGGCAATTTATTATGCAAAAATCATGCGCAGAAAAAAATATTTTTAGGATGAAAAATATTTATATTTTGGTGTCTACGAAATGATCAGCGTTTCACACTGCTAGTTCTGTTTCGGTTTCATTTTGTGCTCCATTAGTTTGTGTGCCTTTGTTAGACCATGTTACTTATAAGAATGCAATGTGTTTTATTGTTAGTCACTATTCCGCCTATTATGTTATTCATTTTGAACAGTTAAATCCTTTACAATATGTCACGCAAAGAAAAGATTTTTTTATTTATAGAAGCAGAAATATGACTAGCTCTGGCACTGTAAAATTTGGAACTACAACCCGGATTGATTCTTCTACTTATACTGATATAGGCCAACCTACGGTGCCCTACATGAGGTTTGAAATAGTTTGAGTAACATTTTAACTGTGTAGTTATCAGAAATAGTATTTATATAAGACTGTTAACAAATGCAGTTCCAGAGTGAGTTCAGTTCTAATGAAGAGATTATTAGTTCAAAGGACTAACAATTGTCATACTGTACATACTGTTTGAAATCCCATACAGCATTACAAAAATATCAATAGGAAGTGCAAGTGGAGAGTCCAAGGAACTTTTCAAGTTCCTTTCTAGGAACTTGAACTGGAATTGTTCCTTTTGACACTAGAGGAACTTGAACTGGAATTACTGTAGTTCCTTTCTGTGACGAACTTTCCAAGTCCTGGTTTTAATTTAGCATGCATTATTTTTCATATCATTTTGGGATTTTTTCATGTGGCAGTGTTTGTGAACACTTTCTAATCACCGTCCTTTTATTTTGAAAAAAGTATTTTGTGTTTGAACACAAAAGATTTGTTTGTGTTGTTTTTAAGAAGAAACATTCTCTCAAATCCTTGTTACTTTTCTTGAGGTTGCACACAGGAAGTTCATTTTTGATACTTCCTAACATTAATACTTGCCATTTTCTATTCAAATATTGTGAGTTTTATTTCACTAATTAAGAAAAGTTATGCAACTAAGTCCATTTTCCACGAATTCCGAAGCACTTATAATCCCATGGAGTTAGAGATTTAATATGTCTGCTACTATATTTTTAGGTTGTGTTACTTTGACTAATTTGATGGAAGTGAAAGCTTTATTATGCACGTAATTTGTGTTGTTGGCCACAGTTGAATAGAATATATTTTAAAGATTGATAAACCATACTTGGGATATAGGATAGTTTTTCTTTGTGTTTACAGTACCTGGATGAAATCTTGGTAAACTTGACTCCAGATGATGTTCGGCATCTCATCCAGTCAGAAGATGAGCTTACTCAGGCTGGCAAGTGAGTTTGTTTACAGAATGCACAGAGTTTTTTTATTATTAATCAGCAACCACACCAGGTGTGAGCCAAGTGTAAATTTGTAGTATTAAGCTGTTAACAAGACTTGCAGACTTCACTAATCATTATGATAAATTGTTCTTCAGATCATGTGTGTTGTAATATGTCAAAAATGACTGTGTAGTATATAGTGATATGTAAAAAAAATTATGGGTTGGTTCCCCTTTTTTTTGTTTTTGGTTCAGTTATAGTTCACGAAATTGGTTCTCGCTTCTTGCTGTTAAATACATTTCTTAACTATTATATTACATTTAAGTTGATATAATTCAGCATAAATCAAAAGTTTTTCTAAACCATTGTTTTTATTAGTTAATTAAAATTTTTTTGAGAAATGTGCAGTTAGTCAATTCTCAGTAATTATCTAGACACAAGGCTTATCCGAAGAACTGGTTTCTTCCAATTAATTGTGCTACACTACACTTTTACTGGCGTCGCGAGTTGCAAGTATGTGGGTATGTTGTGTTTTTTTGTTTTGTGGCTATGGCACAAAAAAAATCATGTTCTCTTGTGACAGTCTTATTGTTGACTTAAACTGCCATGAAGTAGTTTAGGTTTGTTATGTTTTGATGCATGCACACTAGGACCAATGAAAAATGATAAATAAAATTGCCCAAATTTAGTAAGTAAAACGTGGCATTTTAGTGGTACGTTTCAGTATTAAAAACATTTCAGTGGTATATTTTGTATAAAAAACATTTTAGGGTCATGTTTTTGGTGTAAAAAATAATTCCATTATTTTACATTTTTGTGCGGAAAAAAAAATTTTATTATACACTTTTTACNGTTTCAGTATTAAAAACATTTCAGTGGTATATTTTGTATAAAAAACATTTTAGGGTCATGTTTTTGGTGTAAAAAATCATTCCATTATTTTACATTTTTGTGCGGAAAAAAAATTTTATTATACACTTTTTACTTACAAAATATAAAAAAACTGTTATCTGTTTGAAAAACACTGCATAATATGATAAAATACAAAAATAAAACTTACATGATGTACACTAAACCTTATTTTGAACATTAATGCTCTCGCACTATCAACATTAGATATTCTTATCTACAGAGAATTTACTGCACAATTTGAGTATTCATGAAAATCATTCATTCACAGCAAAATTGTGAGATCACCTACAACAGCAGCACTCTCTTTGATAACATCTCATCTGGTTATGGCTTATTCTTAAAGCATTTGGTGCAGAGATAAATTAGACAGAAAAGACAATTCAATTTCTGTACATTTGTATAATTAAATTCACTATCTTCAGCAAAGATCTCTTAGTGGGTCATATAATTGACTTACCATTTCTCATTCACACGTGGGACAAAAGTTATAAAAAACACTAAATGCCTACCAAATATTTTTGCCAGAAGATATTTTAACATATCTTTGAAAAATTGTCCAATGTAATCTTAAATAACTTAACATGGCAAAAATGCATTCACAATATATATAGCCAGTGTTTATTTATCCATTTACTTGGTTTACGCGAGAAATCATATTTTGTTTTACCACACATCTTCANTCCCCCTTTACTTTTGTACATATGACTGAAGCGGGATGTACATTTTTCACTTCTGTATACACAACTTACATGGGATGTATTATTTACAGTGGACTCCCTATCTACTGTTGTTCAGGGGACTGTCAAACAATTTCCATACATGCTGGATTTCAGTAGATGTGGGTTCTGACATTTACATCAATAAATTACAACTTCTGACCATATTTATTAGATTTCATGTTGAGTATATTGGGAGCTGTACATTATCTGTGAATAAAATTGTCACTAATAAATACAATAAAAATGGCAAATTAAAAACTTATTACAGTATTAGTATTGTAAATAATACATTAAAAACAATTTCACCTCAACTCATTTAAATAAAAATTATGACATCACAAAATACTGTATATAATTGATTGTAACCCGACACCGAATGCAAGCCAACCCAAAACTTTCAAAGCCTCTGAAAATGAAAATAATGCGGCACCGAATGCAAGTTTGGTGTGGAAGAATCTTTTCTGTGAATCTGCTAATACTTCAGCATTTTGCAAACTGTGCTGCAACACAAACAAGTCCACCATTTCAAGTTTTTAGGTTAAACCTACCACACAGACAAACAAAAAAAAACTCGCACACAGCCAAATTTCTGTCAACTGCGCTTAAAACGTCTCCGAGGGCATTATCTTCATCGCCAACAAACACTATAACCTGGAACTCCCTGATGTTACTCGTGTAAAGACATGTCTTACTCGTTTGTACGCTACCAATGCAAATTTACGACAAAAAATCCAACAAATACTAGTACAGTCCGGCCCTCAATTGACCAAAATGTTACGTATGATTTGATTCACGAACTGGAGGACTAATAAAAAATAAAACTAAAGATGGCACTATGTTCTTGGAGGTTAGCCAGGTTTTTAACCCACCTTCACTCTTATACCGTTCTGTTGGAGGTTACTTGAAAGCATAGTTACATGTGGCTACTTCTGGCATGCAGCTTTCAGACCTGTCACAAGTTTTGGTGAGATGAAGTAATAATAAATGTAGCTCTTCAATAGTCACGCCTTTTGTTTGTAAGGCAGAAGTTAGAATTGAGCAAGGGTGGCTCGTGCAATGAAAATAATAAGGGGATTTATGTATCTGCAGCATAAAATTTCTTTATCATTGCCGGTTTCCTGTTCCACAAGGCTTTGATTCATTGCTGATAATGGGTTGACAGTATTGCAGAATGTTAACCACTGGTCTCTGCCTTGTGCATTTTCTCCTATCCAGGGCCGTGGTAGTGTAGTGGTTATACTCGCCTCCCACTAAAACAAATTGGGTTCGATTCCCCGTGTGGTTGCCCCCGGATTTTTGCAAGTTGGAATCATGCCGGACGATGCTGCTGGTCAGTGGTTTTCTTGGGGATCTCCCATTTCTCCTGCCCCTGCATTCTGGCGGTGCCCCATTCTTACCTAGCTTCACCTTCATCGGCTCTCAAGACCTCAATGTTAAGGACCACCCACATCTCTTCCTTGTGGTAACTCATTCTCTTACTTCTTTTGTATTCCACCTGCACATTGTTCTGAATTAGCTTTTCAGCCAATTCATACGTGAAAGTTGATATAGGGCGTAACTCAATAATAGTCATGATTCGGTAGAGCACAACAGTATAAGATGAGGTTTATTACAGACAAGGATTTTACAATAACTATTTAAATGATTATTGATCGGGAGAGCTTTAAATTGAATACAAAGATGCTTATTAATTACATTATATTTATTACCTCACGCCATTATAATTACATTCTAATAGGAAAGTCGTCGCCTTGTTCATGTTGCCGGAGGCTGATTCTACGAGACGGTTAACGACGGCCGGACACACCCATCTTCAGTGGTCTTCTCTCTGGTCAAGTTGACGACAAAAGATGCCGCTCCTCGTGTTACGCTGGCCTATATCAGTTGCGTTGTTTAATATTTCGGCCCCGTTTACTGGCCGGTGGAGTGAATTTCTGCAACTGTCTTCGCAAGGTGGTGTTGCAATCCTGCTCGTGCCCTGGTTTAATGTTTTAAGGTGTGATNTGAATTTCTGCAACTGTCTTCGCAAGGTGGTGTTGCAATCCTGCTCGTGCCCTGGTTTAATGTTTTAAGGTGTGATCAGGCAGGCCGTTCAGCTAAGGCCTGATCACTTCATAACAACATGCGTCACCCTTTCTATTCCTTCACATGCTTCTCCTCCCTTTTATATTCCCCCACATGATTCTTTTCCCCTCCATTCATTTCTAGTCCTCCTCCATTCATTTCTAGTCCTCCTCAATATCTCTAAATAGTATATAACAAAGTCTCTTATCCGCGTCTGTCTGTGTATTTCCTTAGTACTTATAAACTACTTGATTGATTTTAATGCAGTTTTCAACATAATTTAGAGAATTTCTTGAGGAATGTTTTGGTTTATAATACACGTATATCTAATGTAAGGATATTAGAGAAATGTCAAACCGTTTGTAATCAAGTTGTAAAAAACCGGTTTTTTGGGGTGCTTACATGGCTTGCACTGACTAAACCATAAGANAAACCGTTTGTAATCAAGTTGTAAAAAACCGGTTTTTTGGGGTGCTTACATGGCTTGCACTGACTAAACCATAAGAAATACATCAAATTAATGTACTACAGAATTGTAGCTCTCAAAAAGGTCTACAGAAAAGTCAGCGATAGCATATGTTTATCTTTTAAGGATGACCAACAGTAACAATTTTTTTCTTTCAAAGTATCGCTGTAAAAACTAAAAGTTACCGGGCAAAGCCAGGCCGGTNTGACCAACAGTAACAATTTTTTTCTTTCAAAGTATCGCTGTAAAAACTAAAAGTTACCGGGCAAAGCCAGGCCGGTTGGCTAGTACTGGATAACTATAAGAGAATACCCCAACTTTAAAGGTCTATAATATCAAAACCAAACAACGTACGACCATGGTTGACCAATCAAATGAACCGTGGAACTGTGAAGTTTGTTTGCCGTATCTTCACAAATGTTCAATGTGACCCTCACGAGCGACCCGAACATCTACGCAAATATCAAACTCGTTCCACACTCTTGTCAGCATGTCCGGTGTTACGGTTTGGATGGCATCCGTAATTCTCGTTTTGAGNTGACCAACAGTAACAATTTTTTTCTTTCAAAGTATCGCTGTAAAAACTAAAAGTTACCGGGCAAAGCCAGGCCGGTCGGCTAGTACTGGATAACTATAAGAGAATACCCCAACTTTAAAGGTCTATAATATCAAAACCAAACAACGTACGACCATGGTTGACCAATCAAATGAACCGTGGAACTGTGAAGTTTGTTTGCCGTATCTTCACAAATGTTCAATGTGACCCTCACGAGCGACCCGAACATCTACGTAAATATCAAACTCGTTCCACACTCTTGTCAGCATGTCCGATGTTACGGTTTGGATGGCATCCGTAATTCTCGTTTTGAGGTTGTTAATGTTAACCGGCAATGGTGGCCGAAACTCTTGATCCCTTATGTACCCCCATAGGAAAAAATTGCACTGGGCAAGATCTGGGCTTCTTGGGGGCCAGTGATGAAGAGCCTGGTCACCAGCTGCTCCTCGACCAATCCAGCTTTGTGGCAACGTCTTGATCAGGTATCCGCGAACAACTAGGTGCCAATGGGGTGGCGCACCACCCTGCTGGAAAATTAAGTCCCCCGCCGCCTCTTCTAACTGAGGAAACAACCACTCTGTAAGCATGTCCAAATAAGGGATTGTAGTAACAGTGGGCTTGTGAAAAAAGAAAGGGCAGAAAACAGTGTCTTTGGATACAGGTTACTGTTAAAACACGACAGNGTAACAGTGGGCTTGTGAAAAAAGAAAGGGCAGAAAACAGTGTCTTTGGATACAGGTTACTGTTAAAACACGACAGTCGTGGTCTTATTTGTTAACGGGGCGCTCTTAGCCGCGAGGCCATACCGCACCCCGGCCTCCCAGTAGGCGGGGAAGAGGGATCACGCCCTCTCATCGCAGACATGACCAGCGCTTTCTGAATTGACCAAACCCGTTTGCCCCGACCTGTACACAGGCCGCACCAGGCAGAGCCCCGATCTGATATTGCAGATCGCACAGAGCATGTCCTACCACAAGGCCTGAGATTCTAGCACTCAGATTACCAAGCGTGTGGTATAGCCGGAGCACTACCCACGCCCCTGACGTGATCTCGGGCACGCCCCCGGAACAATCCTGTTCAACGTCCGGCTCTTTTAGCAAGAGGGGGAATCTCTCCGAGCCTTCTCCAGCATGCGGAGTCAACCACTGCCAGCACGAGTCCAACCTCGTCTGATCCAAATTCCAGGGAGTACCCCTGGATGGGCCAAGCGGATCATCCCGTGCTCCCTCTTAATTTCCATGGCACGTATGGGTTTTCCTGTGTCCGACTGCGTCGCCTAACCTCCATGCGGGAGTGTGCGGAGTCCCTCAGAACAGGTGGGTACCGCCATGACCGTCCGGTTTTACTCCCTTTGCTGTCTTCACCAGGAGCCGAGCTCACACGAAGCCGCACACCAGGCCGACTCGCAACATCAGACACGCGTCCTTTACCATCCTAGAATTTCTTCACAGGGAAATTCCTGTTTTGGGCCCCAGTGGCCTGAGTGCCAAGAGGTCCAACACCCCACCAAGTGGTCGGGCCTTGGTACTATCTATCGGCCCAAGCCATCACGGCAGATACCCCTGAACAGCCGCTAGAAAACTGTTTCCCATAGGGCACGGGCGGCAGAGCCCAGTCTGTTTAATCAGGGGTGGCACGAGAAGCCCTGGGTTGCCATGGATGTTGAGAGGCTATAAGAGACGCATCACCCATCCTTTCCGGAAACCGGTAAGTAAGTTCGTCTCGGCTACCATAGCCTAGTACTGCCACGCCACCTCGAATGACCAACCTACACTCCCCCCACCGGGGTGACCGTACGATCCTCCCCCCTGTCTTTGGATACAGCGTAAAACACTTTCATTTTGGGGGAAGCGTGCTCGTGTTCTGTGCTTTCATGTGGAGTCTCCTGATCCCATATCTGCACGTTGTGCCGGTTCATTTCGCCATTTGTATGGAACGTCGCTTCATCGCTGAAAACCAGTTTAGACATGAAGGCATTGTCTACCTCGTTTTGGGCACNCCATTTGTATGGAACGTCGCTTCATCGCTGAAAACCAGTTTAGACATGAAGGCATTGTCTACCTCGTTTTGGGCACATAAAGGAAACATCAGACCATCCCCTTCGCATTGACATTTCAAATGCGAGCTGACATCCTCCTCGCTGCCTCAAACTTAGAGTTACGAACGTCATCCAAACCGTAACACCGGACATGCTGACAAGAGTGCGGAACGAGTTTTACTATCACGTAGATGTCGTTCGGGCCTCTCATGGTGGTCACATTGAACATTAATGAATGTATGGTAAACAAACTTCTGGTTTCCATATTTCATTTGATTGGTCAATCAAGGTTGTAGGTTGTTTAGTTTTGATATTTTAGACCTTCAAAGTTGGGGTATTCTTTTATACTCAACCTGTAATTTTCCCCCCTTTCCATTCCACATCTTGTTCCTCCTCTTTTCTTGTTTTCCTCCATCCTTTGCTCGCCCTTTATGTTCCGCTTCTTGCTTTTCTTCCCCTTTCTATTCCTCCTCCACATACTTATCCTACTGTTCTATTTCTCCTCCACATGCTTATCTCACTTTTCTATTCCTCCTCTCTCTTCTCCCATTCCCTTTTATATTCCTCCTCCACATGCTTCTCCCTTACTTACTTTTCCTCATTGCTCCTCTCCCCTTTCTGTTCTTCCCTCACAGGCTTCTTCTCCCTTTCTATTCATTATGCTTCTCCACCTCCTCCTACCTTCTTCTCCACATGCTTCTCTCTCTAACTCTTCTCTCTTCTCTCTCCTCTCTCTCTTCTCTCCTCTCTCTCCTCTCTCTCCTCTCTTTCCTCTCTCCTCTCTCAATTCTCTCTTATCTCTTCTCTCTCTGTTCTCTCTTCTCTCCTCTCTCAATTATCTCTTCTCTCTCTGTTCTCTCTCCTCTCTTTGTTCTCTCTTTGTTCTCTCTTCTCTCCTCTCTCAATTATCTCTTCTCTCTCTCTTCTCTCTCTCTCTCTTCTCTTCTCTCTCTCTCTCTCTTCTCTCTCTCTTCTCTCTCTCTTCTCTCTCTCTCTTCTCTCTCTATTTTCTATTACTCCACATTCTCCTCCTTTCTGTTGCTCTACCAACAGGTTTTTCCTCCTCATTTGCTCCTCTACCCTTTCTATTACTCCTCCATATGTTTCTCTCCCTTTTCTATTTCTCTGTCATGGGCCTCTCCTTCCCCTTTATTGGTCGTCTCCACATGCAGCTCACTTTTCTAGGTCTCTTCCACATTCATCTCCCTTCTTCNTTCCTCCTCATTTGCTCCTCTACCCTTTCTATTACTCCTCCATATGTTTCTCTCCCTTTTCTATTTCTCTGTCATGGGCTTCTCCTTCCCCTTTATTGGTCGTCTCCACATGCAGCTCACTTTTCTAGGTCTCTTCCACATTCATCTCCCTTCTTCCTTCACAGTTTCTATTTCTCTTGCTCCTGCCTCCTTTCCATATTTCCTCCATTTGCTTCTCCCCTTAATATTCTTTCTCCATTTGCTTTTCCTCTTTCTATTCTTCCTTCATTTGCTTTTCTCCTTTCTATTCTTCCTCTGTTGCTTTTCCCCTTTCTATTCTTCCTTTGTATGCTTTTCCCCTTTATATTCTTCCTCCATATGATTCTCCTCTTTCTATTCTTCCTCCGTATGCTTCTCCTCTTTCTATTCTTCTTCCGTATGCTGCTTTTCCCCTTTCTGTTCTTCCTCCATACGCTTGACATTTCCAGGAGCCTCAGGATGAGGTGGATGATGTTGCCTTACCTTACATGGTCAAAGCAAATTAATTAATTATATTTGAAGTGTTTGGTATCCTATCTCTGAGAGCATGAATTAAAATGGGGTTAGTGCAGTTGACGGCCCGTGGGTCCATTGTCNCCTATAGTCCATTGTCAGAATTTGGTAGATGGTGCACGTTATCCAATTTTGCCTGCCTTTAATTACATTTTCTGTCACACACTGGTAGGGCCGTGCTCATGAAGACCCTTTCTCAACCATCTCTCACGCAATTAAATATGCTTATGGAGTTTGGTGCTGGAAGTGGATGCAGAACCCTACCAACCTAAGGGGTTTAGTACACTGAGAAAGAAAACTCAAATGGGGTGAAACTTGATTTACTGTTCACTTCCTTTGGTACATGAAGGTACTATTTACCTAATAATAATTGTAAATTATGCTGGGCTTGGCAACTGAACCACAGATAGCCAATCCGGAAAGATGGCATGAAGCCAGATGATTTAGTGAATGTGCGAGGCGTGATGTCCTGGACAGGAGTCGCCGGATTGCAGAGAGTCCTCCTCTCAACACATAATTACAAAAAAGTTTCCTAATTTAAATGTCTATTGCAAATGACTATTGTTACAGCAAAATTTGAAGGTGGAGAGGGGGGTCACGGGGAGAGCGACACTTCCACACTGCCACTTGGCCAAGGTGCTGAATTCTGTCTAGCATCATGGTGGCGGCTTCCGCAATACCTTACCGGAGTCAGTGCCAAAAATTTGAAAATACAGTGTACTCTTTTATACTAAAAATACATGATAGAACACTTGAAAGTATTAAAACACATATGTGCCATATGCAACACCTTAATAAATTATAGAGGTTGGTATGGCATGACAATATTGAGATAAAATGTTAAACCAGTTTTGACAGTTCGCTGAAAAGGAAAGTACATAGGCTAATATTCACTTCATCACTGGACGAGTCAGAGTTCACCAAAGGGGTGAGGATAGGCATGCTCAAAAATGTGTAAAACATAAAGATATTTATTGTCAAATGCTTTTACTAGGATTCTGAGCTCATGTATAGCATGCCTAATTTATTCCACCACACTTTAGCCACTCTCTTACCGTTTCATTATATTTCCCCACGCCATTATTGCTGTTAATGTTGTGCGTCTGGGAGCAAAACTGGGCATCACGGCACGACCTACCCTAGTGTTCCCTCCAATGGATGGGACATCTTATGACAGTGGCATTCAGGAGGACACTGTGCCGGGCCGCTTGTTATTTGGCCCCATGGTTCCTCTTTAGGCAAAGGAACCACGGCAGCTGCTTGAGACACGTAGTCGGCGATGGCTAGGGCGGGTGTGTTCCAGCCTCACCATTGCCTCACATTTGATTCACTGGATAGCTGGTCAACTAGGGCACTGTCTCATACAGGTTGGTTGTCGACTGCGGTGACACTAGAGCGCTCATGGATGCATGGTTCAAGTCATGCTTCTCCTCTATACGCTTTTCTTAGATTGTGTTTGCTAATAAGGTGTAATAAACAGATAATTTACAGGATTGTCAAAGTTGTAGTTTGTAGCGACAAATATTATAATGTTTGGTTTCTAATACCATCATATTATTTCATAGTTTTTTCCTAATCATGCTTCCTGAAAGTGTTATGTAATGATGGTTGCTATAACGGCTGACACAAGTAGGTTGGGTTGCTGCTACAGTTTTAAAAGTGACTTAAGTAACTTGGTGAAATATTTAAACATTAACATGTTTATCATCTTGGAAAACACTGATTTTTTGCCTTACTAATGTGAACATTTTTGTCTTTGCAGTTTCATTAGAATCTTCCCTACATCCAAGACATACACGTACCATGAATTTTTTGAGGCACCTCGGTACTACAACATGATTTTTGATGCTTGGGAGACAAAGTATCATAAGAATCGGCACGAAGGTACGTATGTCTAACATAATAAAACATTAAAAAATTGCGAGTGAATAAAAATGTTTACTTTGTACATGAAAGATATTTAAAGTGGTGAGCTCTGAAATAGCTTTCATCATATTATTTTTAGCAACGACAATATAATAGAGCAAAAGATCCAGTAACAGTTCTTCTCTTTACCAGTATATGGTATACAGCAAAATAGAAAGTTGTTTCTGCCAATGAATTGTCTTCATTACATTATTGTTAGCAGTGTATAACTAATACAGTAAAATGTATAGTAACTGTTATTCTCTTTGGCAAAATATTGTATATAACAAAGTATAAATTTGTTATCGCCAAATTCTTCTGAGAACAGTACATTTTTCACCTCTTTGTGCCAAAGTTTTTGTAGTTTGGAACATAGGAATTTTTTCTACATAAACGGTTACCTCCAATATTGGTATATAAAATATGCATGCGTGTATGTAGTGTGCACAAAGGGTTGCCACTGAGATGGAAAGTCAGGGAAATTAAATTTGTCATGGCAAGTTAGGGAAATGCAATTATGGTCAGCAAAAGTCAGGGAAATTAGATCGGGCAATTCTTGTAAATAGTAATGTGAATGATGTACAATAATATTCTCCTGCAGTCATGTCTTTAGTAGAATAGGTATCATAAATTTGTTGTTGGCTGCACAGTATGCCCCAGTTTACAACTCAAATGAAAATAATAAGTGAGGAATATTTAAACACAACATAGGAATATTCTTCAAAGAAAGAGCTTTTTGATATTTTGTGCATGCATGTCATTCTTTGTATTAAAGCTTTTTAATTTATCTCCTCACCCGCCTCTGCATTTTCTCACCGGGGCTATCATTTTTATATAGGGACATGTGGTCTGAAACATTTACCTACTGTACTACAGGTTCCAAACGCACCCCGCAATTTTAAACTTTGCAGGCACGTGACGCAAGCCCTCGCAGCGAATGGGCGACACTAATGTAATCCAGGACGAGGGACGTGTGGCAGTGCTTGTCACTGCAACGAGTAGTGAGCCCACACATTTTGTACTGGTTGATGTGTCGTACAAGTGAATGTAATCATGGTGGTACCAGCAGCACAGGCATTTATGTGTGCGGAGTATGTGGACATAGTATTCACTTACAGCGAGACGCAAGGCAGTGCTGTTGTGGCGGCAAGGTGTTACCATGAGTAATACCTGGACAGGCATCAACCATACCCGCAAATATTTGTTAGGGTTTTTTTGCGTCTGCGTGAAACAGGCTTGGTGCATGTTACAAGAGCAAACGCTAGTCCACAAAGGTACTTTTGCACCCCAAGTTTTGAAGAAGACATGCTCGAGTAGATGGCACACTAACAATCCACCAGTACCCCTTGAAATAGCCAACACATTGGGCATTAGCAACTGGTGTGTTTGGACAGTTCTTCACGAACAATTACACCCATACCACCCACAAAGAGTGCGGGTGAAGGGTGTGGCAGATGTCCCTCCACTGGTAAAGTTTTGTGAATGGTTCCTTGCTCGCTTTGGCGAAGATGCCAGATTTGGCATGAAGATTCTCTTCTGCGATGAAGCTTCCTTCACACGGGGCGGCGTGTTAACTCCCACAACAGTCACGTGTGGAGTGACGTAAATCCACATGCCACTTACAGAAGGGCACAATGACAGTTTCACGTGAATGTGTGAGTGGGATTTGTGCAGAATCAACAGATTGTCTTGTATATTCTGCCACTGTGCTTAAACTGGGCACATATACCTCACCTTCCGACAGGAAACGCTCCCCGAACTGTTAGAAGATGTACCTCTTGATGTCTGACAGCACAAGTGATTTCAGCACGACTGTGCTCCAGCCCATTTCTCCGTGCTGTACGGGAGAATTTAATTAACACCTATGGTAAACGGTGTGTTGTGCAGGGAGGTCCCATTGCATGGCCCACACTATTGCCAGACTTGAAACCATTAGACTTTTTTCTTTGGGGCCATGTCAAGAGCGTAGTGTACATCATGCCCATTAACACGGTGGAAGAACTGACAGCCCATGCACACGCCACCTGTCAGGAAGTGCAACTCATTCCGGGGATTTTCAACAGAGTGTCTCATAACATGGCACATCGCTGGGTTGCCTGCACAGAGGTGGGAGGTCATCACTTCGAACACCTACTGTAATGGTATGCCACATTTGTGTGGTAGTAAACCACCATGAAACACACCCACATATGTTTGTTTATGCAGCAAGTTGTTACCAGAGCTGTTCATTTGCTGCAAGGGCCTGCGCCATACATGTGCCACATTTAAAATGTGTGCGCGTTCTGCGCCTGTCGCACAGTAGGGAAACATTTTTGACCACACGTTCTATATAAAAAATTATCTTCCTGGTGTGACCTACCATCCCTTAAAAATTTATGTATTGAATTCTCAAACATCCTGTTTACTGTAGACACAGACAGTAAACTTTTGACTTTCCGGGATAATGACTGGCTTAGGGTTAACAGATAACCAATATTCACGGTTATAGCAATTTGGGGGAGTGTGGGAATTTACTTTACAGACTGCACACACAGACTTTACAAGACTTATATTTTTTTTTTGGACATCTAGTGTGTGGCAACATGTCATAAATGAAATTAGCAACATCCCATACACTAAATCCTGTGATTTGTGAATGATTGCAAGATAATTTCATGTTGGCTATTTTGACAGCATACATTTGCACAACAGATATAAAACAATTGCATGGGCAGGAAGGAGTTTTTCAGACAAAGTGTTACGTATTCTTTTAGATTGTTACAAAACAGCTGTTATTAGTGTAACAAATTAAACTTTGTTCTAGAATAATGTGTAGGTTGTTTAAACAAAATGGAACTTAAATTGTATGTGATAGTACATTTGTTTCTCTCTTCTTCATAGACTGTAGCTAGAGCTTGCTAACATCGCCATGTTCACGATTCATATTAATTGAAGAGGCTGCACATATGTTGCAGCGTATTTATATTTCTACATTAATTTGATGCATTAAATTTCAAACCCAAGTCGTTTTGAGCTCGTGCGAGATGAAAAACATACTTTTAAAAGGATGTGATGGATATGCTTTGGCGACAGCAGCAAAATAGGCGACCATGCTGCCATCTGTTGGCCAGTCCGTGCTGCTCGCTATGGAAGCTACGCTCCCATGAAATAACTCTTTTTTTTCATGTGTAAAATACAAATATACGATCAAATTCCCTAAGTGCAGATTCGGTCAATACCGCCAACATTGGTAAATTCAGCAGAAGCAGATTCAAATCGACACAGCTCTAATTTCATGCTTACAAGAGGACTTTTGCCTATGTATGAACTGCGGATAATTTTCCACAGATTTGACAAACATTAAATGTTGTGGGTAGTTCTGAGAATTATTCCACAGCCTATATAATTTATATGTCTTGCCTTTGTGAACATTAGTTTGCGCATGTAACAAAAGCATCAGTGAAAAAAAATGCTCAACTTCCACTTTTTTTCTTCTCAAAGTTTCTAGTTTATGTCCCAAGCTCCATCCTGCTGTGGGATGACAGATCTATCAGCTTGACTTTGAGTTGTCAGGGGCTGCCTATCAACAAACTGTGCTGTTGATGGGGTAAGAGGAGGGTGAGGGTGACCAACCATGAAAAGATAACACAAACGTAATGCAGATTTTCTGTCTGAAAAAATTCTTGTAACTGCCTTTTTTTATTACAGTTGACTGTTCTAAGTTAATCAATTGCAGAATATACTTTTGTTTTGTGACATATTGCACCCACCCACACAGCAAACCCGATGTTGACGTTTGGATGGAGATCAAGTCTGCATGCATCATTTTTTTATTTTGGTACCTTGAAAAATTATTCATACAGCGCTACAATGTATTACAGTATTGAATTAAGTTTATATTCAAATTGTTTTTTTGTATGTATATCAGTTATAAAATTCTTTCCCACGGGCTATTAAGACTATAAAGTACTCTACATATGTAAATTTGGTAATTCAGTTTTGTATATTATTTCAAGTGTACGTGTCAAGTTTCCCCTCTATAGTGAACACAGAAAGTGTTTCCTTCAGATTCATTACAAAAATGGTTATACTGTTCAGTAGAACTCCGCTGTTAAGACCCCCAGGAATAAGGTTGTTAGTAAGGGATGGTATCAATAGAGGGTTAGGAAAATTTTACCGATTTTGACCCACCCCGACTCCTGTACTTAAAAATGGGAGGTGGTATCTGTTTTTAGATATGCACTGCTTGGAGTAGTTAAATGCAACACGTAGCAACTTATTTTTCAGCTAGTCACCACACAAGTTTCCTAATTCCCCCCCCCCC